>JARQOC010000006.1:282064604-282093596 GCA_033576535.1 Allobates femoralis
GAGTTACGTGGCTCCTCCTCTGCAGCATATACAGCCTAGAGCAGGAAATGCTTCTCCAGTTTTGTGCTAAAGCAGTAGGAGAATGAACAGAAGAATGACAAGAATCACAGTAAAATAAGGCCTGTTAAGTAAACAGGCAGCCACATAATAACAGTAAGGTAAAACGTGTAACCGAACAGGCAACTACGTAATAACAGTATAAGCAGGCCTGTAAAATAAACAGGCAACTATATAACCTCTCAGGAGTAAGATGAGAACCTAGTTACGGCCCGAAACGGGCAACAGGGTGGGTGCTGTGTCCCCCAATTAGAGGCTAAGAGAAAAGGAATTTACGGTGAGTACACAAAATTCTCCTTTTCTCCTTCGCCTCATTGGGGGACACAGGACCGTGGGACGTCCTAAAGCAGTCCCTGGGTGGGAACAGCAATGGAAAATCACCAATGATAAAAATAACGATGCACCTACAGGTGGGCTACTGCCACCTGGAGGGTACAGTTTCCCAGACTTGCATTTGCAGAGGACTGAATGAAAACCGAAAGCGTCTGGCAAGCATGAGCATGCTGGCCGCGTGGATGCCTTACACACTTGTTGTGGTAATTCCTGGTGCCTAATAGCTCAGTAGCCCAGGAGGCCCCAGCAGTCAAAGTAGAATGTGCTGTGCCCGCAGCCGGAAGGATACAGCACCATGGATGAATGGTGCCACCTAAAAATTAATAATATAATAAGAGTACTAATAATATAAACAACATTAATTTATGTTTCACTTTTTTTCTTTTTTTTTTTTTTTTTTTTTTTTTTTTTTTGTAACAATGCAAAAAGCATGGATGGTGGATTTAAGCCATTTCATCAAGTATTTGTAGAACCTGGCCTGCCTGCTGTGTTTATCCTTCTGGAAGAAGGAAAACAGATTGCTAAGGGAACTTGTCCTGGGCGCGTATATGCGTAGGGTTCTGACCAAAGGTCTAGTAATGTAGTGTAATTCTGACCGGATGAAACTGGCGCTGGACTTAGGCCGTCAGAAATATATATTCAGGTAGGCGGACAACAAAGGACACCATCATCTTGAGGAAAAAACCAACCGGACGTAGGACAACATTGTCTGGGAGACCAGAAAAAAACCAAAAAAGGTGGTTTACCTGAAAACGCTGCAAATTTAAAGACTCTGCGGAGAGAGGCAATTGCCATCCAGAAAAAAACAACTCCCTGCGTGAGAAAACAAAGGGATTTGTCCCCCATGGCTTAAAATGTGGGTAGCGTAAAACCTGCGAGGACGAGGGTCAGGACCCCTGGGTCTAGTAGACTGAAAGGGAGGAACAAGTCAGCAGACTCCTTGAAGAAAAGATAAAAATTGAGGTCTGGTAACAAGGCGATGCCGATAGGGAGGAAAGAGAATGATTTCCCATGTTGATGGAATATCTCTTCAGAAAAACTGTCCGCGCTCTGATTGAGGTTGTGACAACATTATGTGAACACCCAGGTGTCCAGGGTCACGTTGTCGAATTCAGAGCCGATGAATTATGATGGTAAGACGGTCTTCCGAAAGTGGATCTGGACGATCAAGTAGGTGGCATAGCACGTCAGCTATGAAGTGACAGAGATCGGCATACCAAGCGTGCTTGGGCTAGTGTGTGTGGCCACAAAGATGATTTGTCGACAGTCCAGTTTGATTATCTTCACTACCGTAGGATAGTGGTATTCTCGGAAAAAAAGGAGTGGAGTTGGAATTTGGTCCAGTCTAAGATTAGACCTTCCGCCGTCTATGACTGTGGGTCGTGGGACCTGGCTATGAAGCTAGGAACCTTGGTAATGAGGTGTGACTCCACTACGGATGTTCCCGGAGTTCTCTAACGATGCCAGAGTTCTTTGAAGACACCTAGATGCAGGAATCCTATTCTGAGGTAAGCCCTTGGCAACGGAGGAACTGTTTGTTCTAAGCATCTACGAGCGTAGAATAGTAGCCGGTAATACTGAGTTTGTGAATCCCGCCTAGTGAAGAATGTGGTAAACGTCCTTCATTGCCTGAGAACTTCGGGATTCGCTCTAGGGAATCGACATATGCCACAGCCATGGCATCGTCAGACTGCCTTCTGAAATTGCGGTACGCCAGAATAAGGGATAAAATCTTCCGTGTTGGAATCTCGCCCAAATCTCCCAAAGGACGATGAGTATCGTTGATTCCGATCAGGATCAATTTTTCCGAGTGTTGAGATGTAGGTACAGCGCGCCTTACTCTGTCCGAGTCACGTCCGTGAATAGTACCCTTCACCTTTTTGGAAGAAGATACTTCCCCTGCGTACTAGTGAGTGGCTGAGCCACCACAGAAGATACCATATTGCTGGTACTGGAAGATGACAACTCTTGATACGTGATCGTACCATCTCATCTCATGACGTGAGCATGGATAATTGGGGAGGCCTGAGGAGCAGCTGTGTCAAGGAATAACTACCAGTGCTGCCACCGTCCTGCCTCTGACCGTCATGTCAGCTCTGACAGGCTGAGGTGACCGTTGAAGGAGAGTGCGGACTTCCAGTTGAAGTGCCTATGCCTAGTCTCGGAAAAGTCTGACTAGTGTTTTGAATATATTGAACTGCGTTTCGAAAATACTAAAGACTGCAGTGAAAACTGGCGTAGACTTGTGGAGGGTGACCAGCCAACCAAGTCTTAATAAAGTGTTCACCGTAATAGAGACGCTGCGTTCTCAATCCCTGAAGGTCGTGTATTGAGGAGTAAACTTCCAGGTATGGAAGAGTGACCTCGTCCCTGGAATGCAGGAAAAACCCAGACAACTGCCATAACCTCTGTGACCACTGAGGGAACTGTAACAAGTGTGCACGGAAACGCCACACTTAGGAATGGCCTTTGCAAATTGTAAATATGATAAGTGGCTGCAAGTGGAACATGCAGGTAGTCATCCTGTATATCTAAGGATACAAGGTATTCTCCGTGTTCCATGAAACATTATTATGGAGCGGAGAGAATCTGTGTGGAAAAATCTGTCCCAGGTATGTTTGTCTAGCTGTGTCAGTCTAGCACGGGACGTACTGCACGTTCTTGTTTATGGGCTACAAGATATTTGGGATAGAGCCTTTAAAACCCTGCTGTGTGTGTGGCACAGGCATAGAACCTTTAAACACGCTCTGCGTGTAGCACAGGCATAACGACTCCCTGAATTGAGGGTTGTCTGTGATCGCTACATGTGCGTTGATCGAGTTTGGGTTGATCTAGACGATGATCCGTTAAATGAATTCCCAAGAGGTCGCAATTTGGCTGGTTGACTGCGAGTGAGGCACCGTCTGGTGCTGCGATTGGCATCCTCAAGGTATGGTAGCGGACTCCGATGCTCACTGTTGTGTTCTGTTCAGCAGAACTGTGACCCTAGGGAAAACCTGTTGTCAGATAGGGTACCGTACGAGCCTTGCCATGGAGTCCAAATCCAACAAAACTCCCTTATGGTAAGTGGGGCGCTGAGGGTCCCATGGGTACGATCTTGCGTCCTGCGAGACACAGTTGAATGTTCGAATTATCGACATTTAGCTTCCTTTGAGATGGGACGTTGATTTGGAGATGCATGAAGGTCCGAGTCTGGGGTTGGATTGCGAAAACCATCAGACGTCGGAGCCATCATCCTGCTTGCTGCATGCTAGTTTCCCATAAGCTGCGACATAGTCGCAGACGTAAAAACTGCCTACCTAGATTTAGCATTATGTGCTCTGATAGGTACTGGCATCATTGGCTGACACGATGCAAGGAAAACCAGGCTGTGCCTATTAGTGTGTCACCCGCACTAGGCAGAGGAACTCTGCTCGCTGGATGTGAACATAGGCGAAGCCGTGTCATCGTAACGACACAAAATAAACACATTACATCCATAGGGGATTGAGTGGATCACTTCTCCCTGTGCGTACTGAGAACAGTCTGACGCCTACTTTCTTCACTGAGATTATGTGTAGCTGCTGACAAAAAGGTTTACAGCAGCACAGAGTATGTCAGGAGAGATCTTGTAAGGCACGGTACATTCATTGTGATGTTAGTGATGACAACACCGTGCTGCAGCAGTTGATGAAGTTGAAATATTCACAAAAACTGTATTCACAGCAGCACAGAGTATTTCAGGGCAGAACACGTCGGTCAGCCCACTTGCTGTACTGGCCCTCGTAAATGCCTATGTAGCATGTCACACATGGCCTAGCCTGTGACCCGTGGCATAGCCTGTCACACGTGGCATAGTCTGCACATGGTGTACAGGGGGAGAGGAGGCTGCAGCAGGGAATCATATCCCTGCTGACAGCCCTGCATCTGCCCCCCCAGCCTGTCACTCATGGTGTGCAGGGGGCAGAGAGCTGCAGCAGGGAGACAAACCCTGCTGGTCTGATATATGCCCCCATAACCTGTATGCCCCCATAGCCATTACACACTGTATATGGCCGCTGTGCCTAACAGGGTGCTGTGCCCACAGCCTGTCACTCATGGTGTGCAGGGGGCAGAGAGCTGCAGCAGGGAGACAATCCCTGCTGGTCTGATATATGCCCCCATAACCTGTATGCCCCCATAGCCCTAACACACTGTATATGGCCGCCGTGCCTAACAGTGTGCTGTGCCCACATCCTAATGGCGCCCAGAGCGTTTTTGGCGCCGCCAGGAGGAACAAGGAGGGGGCGGGAACCTGAATGGGCGCGCAATACAAGCGCCCAAAGGAACTTCCCGCCCCTCTCCGTGATGCGGCGCCGCGTCATTTGACGCGTCCGGAGGGCGGGCGGTGGGCGGGGATAGGCGGTCCCTTCCACGCTAGGCCTGAAGCCGGGGCCTAGCGTGATTTGCGGCCCCGCAATGGCGGGGGGGGTCGGCGCGGAGGTCCGGGACGGATCCAGAACCGCCGGTCTGGCAGCGAGGGGGGGCCATGACGGGTCCCTGCCGCCCCAGGTACCTTGCTGCCTGCTCTAGCAGGGGCAGCGTAGGGGAAGCTGAGTACCTCTTCTCCCTGCCTTGTTGTGAAAGCTGTGCAGGGAGAAGGGGGACAGGTAGACACCTCTGGCCCTGCAGGGCTGAGTGGGGCTGTACCCGGACCCCACCAGGATCCTGGGGTAGATAAGTGCAGCTGCGCTGCTGGTACCTATGGTGCCTCAGCCTAATAGCCCACAGGGTGATTAGGGGGACTGCTGTGCTTGTTTGAGAAGCTTGTGAGCCTGCGCTCCTGCAGGCAGCCGGGTGCCTCAGTCTAATAACCCACAGGGTGATTAGGGGGGACTGCTCCAGAATCCCAGCCCAGAGTGCAGCATGTGCTGCTGGTACCTGTGGTGCCCAGCCTAATGACCCATAGGGTGATTAGGGGGTCGTCTCTGAGCCTGTGCTCCTGCAGGCATCCATCCAGAATCCCAGCCCAGAATGCAGCATGTGCTGCTGATACCTGTGGTGCCTCAGCCTAAGCACCCAGAGGGTGATTAGGGGGACGTCATCTGGCAGAAAGTCCAGCTCTGGCTTCAACTCAGGACCCCGAGGGAGAGAGGAAGGTGGATGTTATGCTGGGCTGTCTCAACTTTAACCCAGCAACCCAACAGTGGGAGGCCGAGAAAGGAGTACGGCATATGTAACGATTCTCAACTTCAACCCAGCGCCCCAACAGTGGGTGGCCGAGGAAGGAGCATGCCGGGGGTCACGCCGGACCCACTTTTCTTCATTGGAAGAAAAATTGATGAAAAAGTAGAGAGTAAAAATGTAGGTGTGCCTCCTTCGACACTAAGCAAAAAAAAACTGGAGAAGCATTTCCTGCTCTAGGCTGTATATGCTGCAGAGGAGGAGCCACGTAACTCTTTTGCAGATTCTGCTTAGTGTCGCCTCCTAGTGGACAGCAGCATAACACCCACGGTCCTGTGTCCCCCAATGAGGCGAAGGAGAAATAAAGTGCATTATAAATATTGCTCAATATAAAATAACAATTCAGCAAGAGATACTGGATGACTCTGCATCATGTGTACCTTAATATTTTTATTGATAAGAAAAGGAAAAGCATGATATATTTCTGTCTTTACTATGACATCTATTCTCAGAGAGGAGAGCGCTTCACTTACCTATGTGTATGGAGCAGCTTCATTGCGGTGAGACCAGGGGAAACTGAGATGGGATGAGTGGAGCCAGCAGTGATGGAGTGAGGAGGAAGGGAGCGGGCGTCATTTCTGCTTCCCTTCTGCGGCATGCTGCCCTGTAGTTATTGACATAAATAAAATCTTGGTGGTGTAAAGAAAAAGGGAGGTTTGAGGCAAATTAAAACAAATGAAAAAGAAGGGGAAAAATAGAGATTTTATATATACTTCTATAAGCCACGTAAATAAATGTGAAATATAGGGTTAGATAAAGGGATATGAAAAAGAGAATATAAGGATGAGGAAGAAAAGGTCAGGGACAGCTGGAAATGGTAGACCACAGCCACAGCAAAAACATAGTTAATGGGACAAAGAAAAGATACATAATGAGCATATTATGCAACAAAAAAAATATAAATAATACGAGGAGACATTTGGCTACTTGTTAACTCATTTTATTTTCTACACAATTCTTCCGTATTCAATAAAAGGGGCTGTGAATTATCAGAAAATGATCTATTGTGTAATCCAGGTTAATATTATTTATTTTAAATGTTTGGTAATGTTAATTTTTTTCTTTTTCAATTCACGATTTGCATTAAGAGAAAAAAAATCTTTCAAATTTCACTGACCACTGGGGCTGTTTTAGACTTTACTTCCTGCTCTTTCAGGAAATGCACATGTACATTAGCAACAATTAACAGACTCGGACCTCATCTTTTATATTGTCGTGTATAATAAGTGTGTGCTAAATCATTGTGAAGGAAGGGAAGTAGGTTCAGCTGCAACATCACCTATTTGATTGGTGGATCCTGTTTTATCAACTGTGTATAGAAGTGTCACCTGTACCTGAAACTCTACCTATCATGGCTTTTGAAAAGTTTATGACTCTCAGGATTAACAAAGTATCCACATGACTGAAGAAGGATGCGCCCTGGAGAGGTAGAGGTGAGGAGCTCTCACAGTATCCAGCTTATTGAGTGACCTACTCCTGAGGATGAGAGGGAGATGGACAAAATGAAGGGAGTACGATATCTTTAAGGTGAAAGGAAGAAATCACCTTAGTAAGAAAGGATGGACTCTTGACGCAGGACAACCCTGTCCTGGCCGAACACCAGGTAGGGTGAATGGCAAGAATGAGCTTTGAGTTTGGATACTTGTCTGATCGAGGTGATGGCTATCAGGAAGAAAACCTTCTTAGGAGAGGAAATCTACAGAGACTTCTAGTAGTGGATGGAAAGGAAACTTCTGAACATCCAGAATGCCACTGAGGTTCCAATATTATACCAGGGGTCAGTAAAAAAGAACAGAATGTACGACCCCTAAAGTAAGGTTCTGATCTGTGAGCAAGAAGCCAAAATGTTTGTAATAAAGAAAAGGAGATTTTTGTGTGCTTACTGTAAAATCCTTTTCTCTTAGCCTCTAATTGGGGGACACAGGACCATGGGTGTTATGCCGTGTCCACTAGGAGGCGACACTATGCATAATCTGCAAACGAGTTAAGTGGCTCTTCCTCTGCAGTATACACCCCTGGAGCAGACATTGCTTCACCAGTTTTGTGCTAAAGCAGTAGGAGAGTTAACAGATAATACCAGTAAAACAGGGCCTGCAACCACGCAGTCAACCTGTGCACACATATATAGCTATCAAAGTAACAACCGTGTAACAAGGCCTGTAATCACACAGGCACTTGTGTTAGCAGTTCAGAGTTAGCAGAGTCAGAATAGTACAATAAGGCCTGTAACGAAACCAGCACCTGTGAAGAATTTACGGAACAATATTCGCATAACAAGGCCTGTAATCTAACCGGTTCACAGTACTACAATGCTTGTACAAGTGTCGACAGCCAACCGTCAACAGGGTGATAATAGGTAAACATGTATAAACCATGTAACTGCTGATAAGCTATGTGAGAACTGTAGTAACAGCCCTCAAGGGCAATAGGGTGGGTGCTGTGTCCCCCAATTAGAGGCCAAGAGAAAAGGATTTTACGGTTAGTACACAAAAATCCCCTTTTCTCCTTCGCCTCATTGGGGGACACAGGACCATGGGACGTCCCAAAGCAGTCCCTGTGTGGGAACTAGCAATGGAACTAGTAACACTGCATACGGGCAATGAGAACTATGTACCGACAGGCGGACCACGGTCGCCTGGAAGACATTGTACCTAGCCTTGCGGTTGCCTAGGACTAAGTGTAAATATTGTAGTGGCTTGAATCTGTGTGAGGGCTGATCGTGTGGCTGTGTTACCCACTTGTTGCATGACCCTTGTGTCGAATGGCCGAGGAGGCCTAACGCCATAGTAGAATGTGCCTTGACACTGCTATATGGGTGTGATTTTTCGATGACAGAAGTGCCTTGATGGATAGACGACTCTATTGATTAGAGTACCTAGCACTGACACGTTTTATTCTTAATACACCAAGTATGAAGGCGTATTGGACCTCATAAGTACAAGGTGCTACGTAGCCTATTAATTCAACAACGAAAAAAACGTATAATGCACCAAAATAACAGGTATAGAAAATTGTTCAGTTGCAGTAAAAATCTTCATTTTATTACATTTAAAAAACAACAGACAAAATCATACATAAATACATAGAAGGAGGGTGCAGACAAGTTAGGAGACAGAACACACTCTGTGCTCAAAGTTCAGCAACCATCTGTATGTAATTCCAACCGAAGTCAATGCATAACAAGAGTAACGGTTATACGGATACATCCAAAGCATAAATCCATGAATATATAAAGCATTACATTGTTAAAGGAGTGTACACTATAACCAGTGAATCTTACATGTACTGCAGCTGAGGTAGATGGGAACTACACAAGGTGGGTGGAGAGGCACAAAGTGTCAGAACCCGACACATGTGTTTCCCTGTTTTCTTCAGGGGCCGTTTTTATTCTGTCTTGAAGAAGGCATAAAGATAATCTGACGTTTACTACGGACCTTGTTTTGGATACTTCGATGCGTAGGACCTTGACTAGTTATTGTATATGTATGTCCTTCGTGACTTGCCGAACTGGAGGCGGATGCCGCCAGGACAGCGAGATGTCTTACTTTAGGTGGTAGGAATATACCATCTGTCGGATAAGAATGGACCCATCTGTATGGCAATCTTGACTTGGTGAGAGCCTAGAAGAGATGTTTTACCTGAGTGCGCTGCAATTACCAATCCTCTGCTGAGAACGGTAATTGTCCCCGAACATATTCTGGTTGGATGAGCATGCTAAGGGAATATTGAATAGAGTTTGAGAAAGGTGGCTCGTCTGTTCGTGAGTAAGAAGTTTCAGTCCTACGTGTGTAGCCCTGTCGTCTGCAGACCTTAGGTGTCAGCCGTTGTGAAGGAAGGCTTTTGTATCATTCTGGTTGCAAGACGTTTTTGGAAGGAGAAAACAGGCTGAAACCTGCTGCGTAAGAGACTCTAAGGACAGACCTGAGTGTAGGTCTGTGTGGAAAAACGGAGAGTTCGTGGTATGAAATAGGGCCAAGGGAAAAGACCCGGAGAGGTTTCTTAAAGAATCAACCAAAATGACTACACCTGTGTGATAGTATGTCGTTGATAAGTTTGGTTTTCTCGCTGTGACTATGGTTGCGACAATATACTGGGAAACACTGTCTGTGTTAAGTTTCATGTGTGCTACGCCATTAACTTCCGAATGGAGTAATAATTGGCTCAGAGAAAGCAGGTCTGTCCTGTTTGTTAGTCATCCTGGTACTGCTGGTATGAGTTGCACGAATCTGCGTACTAAGCGCATCTGGGCCAGTCTGAGGCCCCAACGATGATCCAGTGACATTCTTGTTTGATATTCCGCACTACCCTGTTCATGGGGAACAAATATAGAGGAGATGGAGGCGGCTATTTTCTTGGACTAATGCTGGCGTCCTCTTGACTGTGGGTCCTGGTACCTGTCTAGGACGATTGGACCTTGGCATTGAAGCGTGACTCAGTCAATACCATACCTGTGTCTTTCTGGCGGTGGCAGCCTTGACTGATGCCCGTAGGATGAAGGGACCGTGTTTGTGAGTCAATCTGGTGACGTATTAAGAAGTCCTCCTTACAAATGTTTATCCTTGGTATGAGACCCGCTGCCCGTACAGTGTTCAGGGATTCCACATAGTGACGGATGTAGCGAACGCTTGCATCGCTTGGTGACAACGGGTTCAGCTTTGGTGGTTGACATATGTCACCTCTGAGGCATTGTTTGACTGCATTCTGCCATGTGTGACTGCTAGAATGTGACTGACTGATTTCAGCACAAGACGTACTGGCTGACTCTTTGTAGATTGAGGGACACCTTGGGGAGTGGGCAATACTACTGCCATATGTATTGTGATGTGGGTACTTGGCCCCACATCTTGGTCTTGTGCCTTGCTTGAGCATGTATATTTGACAAAACCTGAGGTGTCTGAGCCACTGGCACTGCTTTCTGTGCTGCCAGTAACTTGGCCAGAACTGTCATGGCAAATTGTGAAGGATTGAAGGAGACCGCTGAATACGCCTGCGGGTTCCCTATTAAAGATGGTAGACACGTGGCGGTTGATCAGCCAAGTTAGGTTTTGTCACCTGCACAGTGAAATTTTTTCCTTGTTTGAGCATGAATGGGTGGAAACGCCAGTGGGGTGACCGCCTGGTTAAGGACGCTAGGTAAACAAATTCCTGTGGATTGTTTGAACCTTGCTGCATTATACTGAACGGTTGTCACAGGGCTAGCATTGTGGAGGCTGCCGAGCTTTTCCATATACCCATAGCGTCTACAGTGCTCAAGACGATGTTTTGTAGGCCGTGAATCGGTGCTTTGATAAGCTGACCATGCCGGGCCGGAAGGATGTAGACACCTACTGGTTGGATGATATGCATGACTTCCGCCCTGACTGTCGTGCACTTAACTGCAGGTCCATCGACCGGAATTGCCACGATTTGTTAGTGTATCTGTTGGATTGCAACTTGCTTCTTAGTGACATGTTGAGTACGCTGAAAAGCGCTCTGTTTGTCTATGGACGTAAGGTATACTCCTTGTTCTATAGCGGTACTTCTGGCTATGAGATTTCCCTGCAGGAATGTTTAATCTAGCCCTGCATGTTAAGCTTTGATTGCTCCTCTACGGCTGGTACTGTACTTACATGTCTGACAACCCCAGATAAGTTGTACTATAATCTAGAAAAGCACGCTCCACGCATGATACAGTACATGGTCTTCTGAAATGCGGATCGACTGTAGTGTGTGGCCGAACTTTTGGTCTTATGAATAGCTACGCTGTTGGGTTCGGATTGGTGAGACTGGCACAGCAAGTATGAGTTAACCTTCTGGGCAGCCTTGGCCACATTACTGCGTGTTGATTGTCCATGCGTCAGAGTAGGTCTACGTCATGACCAACCCTACCGAATTCCGAAGGGATGTAATCCTGTCTGTGGTCAGTGGCTAAAAGATGCCTTGATGTGCTCTGAGCAATGTACGTGTTGTTACGTTCATTCATACCTGAGGGTACCGTGTTTAGTTTTCTAAACAGGCGTCACCTGAGGCCTATGAGAAGAGTTTCCTATCTACATAACTAGAGGGCACAGCTAATGGCAATGGCCTTGCAAGCTACTCTTGCTGAGCAATTGGCCGTGTTTAGGGCTGATGTATTCGTTAGCCAGCTGCTGTAGCGACTGAGTCGCTTGGTTCCGCATTGTAGTTTCGGCGTGAAGGCGTGTAACTGTGTGAATGAATTAACGCCATGCCTTAATGAAATGACACGCCGGCTATCAAACCGGGTTCGGGCGAGAGAGCAATGACTTAATAGAATTTCTTATTTTAGGATGATCTGCGAACTACCTACGTGCTGCCTTTGTATGGCTAAATGTAGGCTGCATATGGACGGCTAATATCTGGTCATTAGATGCAGTCTTAGGTGCACCGACCTTTACTTGCGTTTGACACGGTGGTGGGAAAAACCAATACGTGGTGTAGTTTGTGGTACTTGCGCTGGACCGAGTGATCATACTTGTACCGCTACGGAAAATAGGGAAATTTGTACTACTGTAAGACATTTGCCCTGCACCTTCTACAGCACCTGGTATGCGTAGACAGTCTCCTATCTGAGTACAGACCAGGTCGGACCCTGCTAAGCCAATGAGATTTGACTAAATCCGGCGTATTATGATATTGCTCCTTGCGTCCTGTCAAGTGTGAGGAGGGCAAGTTGCAGCAGACTATCATTGCTGGTTGTCTTACGGTTGCTACTGGCGACTAGCCTCAGCGAGGCTGTGCTGATTATATGCTTCCTTTGGTTGTAGGCTGCAGCAGGCAGGGAGCCCTGCTGGGTTCCTTGCTGTCTGGCTTTCGCTGCGTGTCTTGATGGCTGTAGCAGGGGGAAAGCATTGCTGACCTCCCTGCCCTTGGCTTGCGTGTGCTGAGGGCTGAAGCAGGAGGGTAAACCCTGCTGCGCTCTTTACTGTCCTGACCCACTTGTATTAGCTAGGCAATGTGTGTTTATACACTGCAGCAGGGAAGGGGTCCTATTATGTTGGTGACTAATGGGAAGCTGTGCAGAATCCAGCCTTATTGTGGCTGCATATTTTTATTGTTGGAACGGTCCACTGCTGGTACCGATGAGTGGGCATCCCTTTGTGTGGTATAGGTGCGCCCTGCTGTAATGGTCGCCGCTGCTTGTAGCAGGGGCGGTACCATTATGTCCAGGCATGCAGGGGATGTTTGCACCCTTCCCTCCTTTGTGAGCAGTAGTTTCGGTCCGCCCCTGCTCTGACACTGTCCGCGTCATTCTCGACATCAGGGGCCAGGGTCGGGGACAAGGCGGCGGCTTTGCACTAGGCCAAAGCCGCGGCCTCAATTAGTCTGACCCTGCCAGAAATGGCGCCTGGCTGACGAGGAGGTCCGGGGCGGAACCAGAATGGACCCGGACCCCACCGGATAGTGGGTAGTGCGGCGCCATTGCGGTGGCAGCCCACGCAGGAGAACCCAGGACTGGGTCTCCTAGGATCCGGCTGTCCATGCAGGTGCCGGCTTATAGGTGAGGTGCTGGGTTGCAGGGGTACAGGGAGTCTATGTTCCCGGGTCACAGGCAGCTGTAATGCTTGTGTGATGGCCCCCAGCCCTGTCAAGCGCCTGTAGCAGGGCTGTGGCTCCTGGCATGGTGTGCTGCAGCTACTTGGAATGCGCAGCATTGTGTGCCCCTTAGAAGCACTCAGTCTGTCTGAGGCTTCTGAATCGTGCTGCAGCACACAGGCAGCGTAGCTGTCCTGTGTGCCCTACCTGTGGTGCCTCTACCTAAAAGCCCAAAAGGGGTGATTAGGGAGTAATGCTGCTGTCCACCGTCCGAGGGTGCTTTCTCAGCCTTGACCTCAACCCAGAGACCCCAACAGTGGGGACCAGAGGAAGGAGGACCATGATCTCAACCTCAACCCAGCACCCCAAACTGTGGTGTGCCGAGGAAGGAGCGGCATGTGGATTGACATCCCATGGGGCATGCAGGAGAAGGAATGATGACACCCAGCGGAGCGTGATAAGAGCAGCGAGGTGGTGGTGGTGGTGGGGGTGAAGGGGAGAATGGAGACCCGGAGACCGCCCATGTCAGTATACCGAGGTAGACTGGAGTCCTCATTACCATAGGAAAATGTAAGTTAATAATTCGTTTTTCTGAAGCATTATATTGCAGTTTTAGCTCAGAGAGGAATAGTTAGGGATGTGCTAGCAAGATGCAGGGACATTTAGTGTAGGCTAGATGGTAAAAACGAGCTGAATGGTTGGTTCCTTTTAGTACTGCAGTTTTAACAGCCTCTGTGTGCCTGTTGGAAGCATCCTTGAGTGATGCCACATTGCACAGAAGAATAGTATTAGAGGAGAGCAAGCAGACCAGGAAATTCACTGAAGGAGACTCTGCCCATTTCTGTAGAAGGTCAGATGCAAATGGATACAACACTTTCATGCATTTCCTTCTCTGAAACTTTTTCAGGATGTTTTCATACCTTTTATGATAAGCTGAAACCTGAGGAGGGCACTTCATCATCTTGAAGGATAGTGTCTGCTCGGAGGGTACAGGCTCCCCATCCTTTACGTTGAGTTAAAGGGAACCTGTCACCTCATGTAAGCCCCCTAACCTGTCAATAC
The DNA here is from genome assembly GCA_033576535.1 of Allobates femoralis. Lineage (NCBI taxonomy): Eukaryota > Metazoa > Chordata > Amphibia > Anura > Aromobatidae > Allobates > Allobates femoralis. The sequence continues at coordinate 282,078,792 of JARQOC010000006.1, forward strand.
TTGTCCCTGCAGCACCCAAATACTTTCTGATTCATCCCTGTCTGAGCTCTTGGGTGTTTGTAGAAGTGAAATAGTATGTTTTAATAACTTACATGATTTTTGTCAGGTGGGCGTTTCTGATGGAGGGGCAGTGTCCCCAGGGCTGCGCTCTCCCCCCGCCTCGAATTACGCCCCGACGGGCATAATCCTTGCTGCATGAGCGTGCTTTGTTTTTTCAAATGCACCCGCTCCGAATTCTATGATGCGGCATCACGTGATGCCAGTGCGCGTCATTTCCGGTGATGCGCAGTTCACCGGGTGTAAGGCCGCCTTCAGCATGCCTTCTGCGCATGCTCTGAAGGTGGCCTGTGACGTGTGGAGCAGAAGATCCGGGTATGATTCAGCGCGCGTCATATCCAGAGCGGGGGCATTTGAAAAATGCAAGCGCGCACATGCAGCAAGGATTATGCCCATAGGGGCGTAATTGGAGCGGTGGGAGCGCAGCCCTGGGGAAACTGCCCCTCCGTCAGAAACGCCCACCTGACAAAAATCATGTAAGTTATTAAAACATACTATTTCCCTTTAACAAACACCCAAGAGCTCAGACAGGGATGATTAACCTCCCTGGCGGTATGATTAGGTCAGGAATTTTGTGCTAAAAGCGGGCTTACCCGCGGTCGCGGCAGATGCGGTGAAAAAACCGCATCTGCCGCACTTGCCGCATAGCCGCCGCACTTGCGGCGCGGTTGCGGTAATCGCCATAGTAAGTATAGGGGGACTTGCGTCAGATGCGGCAAGTGCGGTTTTGCACTTGCGGCAGATGCGGCAGGTGCGTCAAGTGCGTTTTTTTTCGCGGCCGCACCTGCCGCAAGTGCAAAACCGCACTTGCCGCACCTGCCGCAAGTCCCCCTATACTTACTATGGCGATTACCGCAACCGCGCCGCAAGTGCGGCGGCTATGCGGCAAGTGCGGCAGATGCGTTTTTTTCACCGAGCTTGACTCGGGGTTACCGCTTCTGGCAGTGAATGTTAACCCCGAGTCAGGCTTGGGAATACCGCTAGGAAGGTTAAGAAAGTATTTGGGTGCTGCAGGGACAGGTAGCTCGCGAACTGAAGGAGAAATGTGATTCAGAAGTTCAGGATACAGGTCTTGAGTCTCTGCAGAAGTTGCAACAACTTAAGGTAGAGTGCTGACATTCAGAAGATGGCAACAACACGAGGAGATTGTGTCGGAAAGCGCACGCAGAATTTTTGTGCGGCTGGAAGAGAGAAGTGCACATGATAGGCAGAAAGCAGAAGGGAGAGAGAGAGATGGCGCGTGCGATAGATTGGTCTGTTGGGGGCATGGTCTGGACGCAGGAGAAGGCCCTGACTAAGGACTAAATATTGAAGCGTGACCACTGGAAAGAACCAGGGTGGCATAGAAGCTACAGAGGGTCCTTGAAAGCAAGAAAAAAGAGAATTTTGTTTACTTACTGTAAATTCTTTTTCTTCTAGCTCCTAATTGGGAGACCCAGACAATGGGTGTATAGCTTCTGCTTCCGGAGGACACACAAAGTACTACACTTTATAAAAAAGTGTAGCCCCTCCGCTACTGTCTATACACTCCCTCCTGGGAAAGTCCCATCAGTTCGGTGCACAAGCAGGAAGGAGGATAACTCACACCAGAAAAATCAGGTCCGGCCGTATAACGGCGGCCAACTGATTAACGTAAGCAACCTGTGTAAACACAAGAAACTTAACAGAATAGCCCGAAGGGCAACAGGGTGGGTGCTGGGTCTCCCAATTAGGAGCTAGAAGAAAAAGAATTTACGGTAAGTAAACAAAATTCTCTTTTTCTTATTCGCTCCATTGGGAGACCCAGACAATGGGGATGTCCAAAAGCAATCCCTGGGTGGGCAAACAACCCATAATGGCAAGGTGGCAGCTTCATTCACAGGTGGGCAACGGCCTCCTGAAGGACCCGCCTGCCCAGACTTGCGTCTGCTGAAGCATATACATACACTTGGTAATGCTTCGTAAAGGTGTGCAGACTAGACTAAGTAGCCGTCTGACACACTTGCTGAGCCGTCGCCTGGTGCCGCAAGGCCCATGAGGCTCCAGCAGCTCTAGTAGAGTGCGCCTTGCTTCCCAAAGGGAGAGGCGTTCCAGAAGAAAGGTAGGCCCCCTGGATAGGCGCCTTGAACCACCGTGCCAAGGTTAACTTGGAATCCGGTGTACCCTTTTGCTGGCCTGTTGTAAGCACAAACAGGGAATCCGTGCGGCGTATAGAGGCCGTACGGGAGATATAAATCCTGAAAGCCCTGACCAGATCCAAGGAATGCGGAGCCATCTCGGACTGGTGGACAGGATTTGGACAAAAAGATTAAAGGGAGAAAGCACTTTCGGTAAGAAACTCAGCCACCAGTCTAAGCACCACCTTGTCCTGGTGAACCACCAGAAAGGTTGACTTACAAGACAGGGCTGCCATTCAGAGACTCTCCGGAGAGAGGTGATAGCCACAAGGAAGGCTACTTTCTGTGAAAGCCTAGAGAGGAGCACCTCTCTTAGTGGTTCAAAGGGCGGCTTCTGCAGAGCCGAGAGAACCAAGTCAAGGTCCCAGGAGTCCAGCGGACGCCTGTAGGGCGGGACAATGTGACATGCCCCTTGCACAAACGTCCTAACTTGAGTGAGATTAGCCAGAAGTTTATTGAATAGCACGAATAGTGCAGAAATCTGTCCCTGAAGGGAACGAAGAGATAACCCTAAACCCAATCCTGAATATAGAAAGGAAAGCAGGGTTGACAAAGGGAAAGGCCAAGGAGAGTGCCCATTCGATTGGCACCAGGAAAAAAAAGAACATTTTTCAAGTCCTGCGGTAGATCTTTGCTGACGCAGGTTTCCTGGCCTGTCTCATAGTAGCGGCAACCGCTGGGGGAAATCCCAGGGATGTCATCAGCCAGGATTTAAGAACCACAAAGTCAAGCTGAGGGCCACAGAATTCTGATGAAAGAATGGATCATGAGACAACAGGTCCGGACGATCTGGAAGCTTCCACGGTTCCCCTGCCGTGAGCTGCCACAGGTCTGGGTACCAGGCACGCCTGGGCCAGTCCGGGACGATCAGTAGAGCACGCCTGCATTCTGCCCTGATCTTGCGCAGGATTCTGGGCAACATTACCAACGGGGAAAACACGTACGGGGGACGGAACTGAGACCAGTTCTGGACCAGTGCGTCCGCAGCCAGGGTCTGGTGATCCTGAAGCCGGGCCATGAAAACTGGAACCTGAGGCCATCAGGTCCACGTCCGGCGTTCCTCATCGGTTGCAGATGGTCTGAAAGACGTCTGGATGAAGGAACCACTCGCCCGAGTCCATGCCCTGGCGACTTTGGTCGTCGGCTTCCTAGTTGTCCCCTACGGGGATGTGGACTGCCGAGATGGAGGAGTTGTTGTCCTCTACCCCTTGAAGGATACGTTGAACCTCGAGCAGTGCTGAGATGCCTCGAGTTCCTCCCTGGCGATTAACATAGGAGACGCTATCGCGTTTGATGAAATCCGGATCTGTCAACCTGACAGGAACCGTTGGAAAGCCAAAAGCGCTAAGCAAATGGCCGTACTCTGCAGGACATTGATGCGGAGAATGGATTCCGACTCCGTCTAGGTGCCTTGAGCCCCGTGGTGGAGGAATACTGCGCCCCAGCACGAGAGGCTGGCGGCCGTGGTCCCAACTGCCCATGAGGGGGCAGGAAGGACCTCCCCGTGACAGACAGGGGTAGCAGTCACCAATGAAGGGAGACGTTCGTCAATGCAGACAGGGAGACCTTCCTGTCGCGGGAAGATGGTGTTTGTCCCCACTGCGGAGGATCTGCAATCGCAGTGGCCGCAGGTGAAACTGTACGAAGCATACTGCTCCATGGCCGCTACCATTTTCCCCAAGATGTACATCAGCCGCCCGAGGGAGACTGAGCGTGACCGAAGGTGTGAGCGGACTTCTGACTGAAGTGTCAGTTGTTTGTCCAGAGGCAGCTTGACTAAAGCTGAATAGTCGTGAGACTCCATGCACTGGCACGTCAGAGTCTGAGCAGGAGTGCAGAGGGTCGTGAGAGACTGCATTGGCATTGTTCCAGAGAGGATGCCTTGACCAGTAGGTCGTTCAAGTACGATATTACTGCATGGCCCTGGGAGTGCAGGGCCGCGAGGACAGAACCACCAAAATGTTCGTCCCCCACAGCAAACCTCAGCCAACGCTGATTAGCGGGCGCCATGGGGATGAGCCGGTACGCCTCCTTGATGGGGATCGATGCTATGCAAGCGTTCCTCGAGAGGAACAGAAACAACAGGCATCCAGAGCCTGGTTAAAGGCCTGCGCCTTTGCTGGAGAAAGCGAGGAAGTGAGTGTCCTCGACCGAGGATGCGGCTTGGAGAGGCGGATAGGCATGAGGAGGCCGCCACAGAGGTTGAGCCTCCTGCCGCTGAGTGCAGGCGATCTTGCAACGCCATGCAGAGTCACACCCTTAGCTTTAGTCCAAGCCAGTGGACTGAATCCTTTGGTGCACAGGTTTCCCAACCGTAGCGTGCGGCACATAAGAGCTTACTCGCCAGAGGAGTCCTTCCAGCTGTTCCCAAAACAGCCTGTTACCAGCAAAAAGACAACCCCGTAAGGTACCTTTTTGGATGTGGGGTCAGCTAATCATATTCCGAGGCCATAGACCTGCAGATAGCCAGGGAGTAGCAGACGCTACCAAGATCGTCAAAGACGTTATGTAATGACCTCAGGCAAGATAACCCCCGTAAGGGAGCAGATCCTTGCCGAGCACTCCTACAGCTGCGAAAGCTGAGGACAGTAGTTTCATAGATTGAGTTAATAAATAAATCAATCTGGCGGTCCGTAGCTCTTTCAGGGAAGAGCCGTTAGGCACGGGCACAACGGTCCGGGCGGCAAGTCTGGACCCGGAGTGTCCACCTTGTGAGAATGAGACCAACCATTGACCACTTCCGAGGAAGGAGATAGTAACGGCACTGCTGGTTCTCTTAGGATAGTGCTAGTCCGGGCCAGCCCTGGGCTTTGGACAGCATCTCCAATTAGGGTGGTGGAAGCAACACACTGAGCCCTTTTAGGGAATCTAAATTGGTGTGTTTCCTGAAAAGGAATCCAGCTCCACCGGAGAAAGGGGAGCAGGTGGAACAACCATGTTGAAGAAGGAACAAGATCATCCACCAGTGCGTCCCCCCTCAGGGGCATTCAGAGTCAGCATTAGCTCGGACTCTGAACCCTGACCCCCTGCTCATTGTCGACATCCTAAGAGTAATGCGAGGAGGAGGGGGAGGTAGCCCCGCGAGTCCGCGTAGCGGGCCACGGACAGTGGCCTAAGGAAGAGTACTCGGCTGTTTTCCGGGGCAGTCCAACTAGTGGGCGCGCAGCCCTGGACTTCTGGAACCCCCCGGGAAGGGTCAGGCGTAGGGGGATCCTGTGAAGGACCCGGCCTAGACTCCTGAGAGAGGTCCCGTGTGATCCTATAAGGGACCCGGTCTGGGCTTATATAGCCTAAAATAGCCTTAGGTAAGGCTGGACAAGGGTTGCTGGAACCTCTGTCCAGACGGCGTCCTGGAAGGCCCTGCGGGAGGACAGCAGGGGAATCCACCTGGGCCGAAGTGCTGGAGTGAGCCTGTGGCTCTGGGCTTGTCTCTGGCTGCGCGCAGGCAGAGGAGTGCATCCAGCAGGCTGCGACATGCGTGTGGCCGTTGGGGGTTATACTCCAAATGGCCCACATAGCTGTATAACTTTAATTAAGTGGGAACCACTATGGAGTTTTTGTTACATAAAATATAACTTTTATTAATTATATAAAAGCAGACATATAAACGTTATGAACGAAGTACAAGGGAAACCCACAAGAAGCTGCAGTCAGGTAGTAACTCCCTGAGCAAGCACTGCACATATAATGTACAAAATTCACATCAATAGCAGAATGCACAGTGTATATGGGTATGTTAGCCCACATGAAAGATAGTAGCAATCACTCACCCATGGTGCACACTTGTGATGACAACCTGGCAGTTACTCAAGGAGCCCTGGCCTGCAGCACGCCCCTAACAGCTGTTTCGCCACTGCTTGGTCGCAGGGGCTAGTTCTCAGTGTGATTATCGGCTGTTAAATACACTGCCACTAAATGGTCCCGTCGTCCGCCCTGCGCCGCGTCATTTCCACCTATCAAAAAGCGAACTAGTGATTGGGCAGGCGCCGAACGTCATCTGACGTCACAGGCGCGCATGCGCAATGCACCCGTCGGTGCTTCTGTTAGGGGCGTGCTGCAGGCCAGGGCTCCTTGAGTAACTGCCAGGTTGTCATCACAAGTGTGCACCATGGGTGAGTGATTGGTACTATCTTTCATGTGGGCTAACATACCCATATACACTGTGCATTCTGCTATTGATGTGAATTTTGTACCTTATATGTGCAGTGCTTGCTCAGGGAGTTACTACCTGACTGCAGCTTCTTGTGGGTTTCCCTTGTACTTCGTTCATAACGTTTATATGTCTGCTTTTATATAATTAATAAAAGTTATATTTTATGTAACAAAAACTCCATAGTGGTTCCCACTTAATTAATGATTGAGAGGAGTGTTACTTATTCCTATGCACGCACACCTTAAGGGATGATGCATCTTTAACCATGAGATTATTGATTGATATAAGGTGTATGGTGATTTTGAATATTTATAGCTGTATAACTGTGGGAATCCCCAGCAGGGGATGCCCACGCAAGGGGGCTCACAGCCGGTGTAACTGGTGTGGCCCGACCGCAGGACAGCGGTGTATCAGACCCCACTGTCCCTGGTCCCACAGAAGCTGCAGAACCTCTCAGAGAACTGCAGCTGCTGAGCATATACCGGTAGAAAGCCAAGATGGCCGCCGGAGCCAGCAGAGGGGGAGTGAAAAATGGGCGGACCGGCACAAAGTGCGTGAATCTGGGGCCCCATAGAAATTGAGAGGAATGGGCGTCACCTAGGCAGCTGGGGAGAGGCCCTCCATGCATCAGTATGGCCGCAGGGACGGCCCAAAACCCGCCCCTCTGCCTGAATGGCAGCCGGGGGCGGGCATTACGAAACTAGGCCGCAGGCGAAGCCGGGGCCTAAATTTGAGACCGTGCCCGACGTGCAGGCACGGAGGTCCGGCGCGATCACCGGCCGACAGCGCTGACACCCTCAGAGGGGGTGTCGGAGACCAGCCCCAGGGGTCAGGTCCCCCACAGAGATCCGAAGGCCCGGGCTGTAGCAGCTGCAGCAGCGCGGAGGTCCGGTGAAAACAGGGTTACCTGCTGTGATCCTGGCAGCCAGCCCCGAAGGCAGATGTGCCGGTCAACAACATAATACCCCCAGAGTACCTCACAGATAACGGATCTGGAGCCCCGGACTGCAGCTGCAGCCATATGCACAATGATACAGAGTACCTCGATTAGGTGCAGGGCCAGGTCCCTGGGAATAACAGTGCTCCGGCCAGCAGGTCTGCCAGGGGCTGTGGACGGAGCAGGGGCTCCAGCGAAGCATGGATGCCCGTGATGACTCCCACTTCCGCGCCCCTAAGGGATGGCGAAGGAGATGGCGCGGGGAGCCGGTGTCAGAACCGGTATGCCAGCAGCACGGCAGGGACCGGACTCACTGATCAGCAGTGTGCCGGTATGCCCCACAATGTAATCACCCCCAGTGTACCTCATCAGCATGTGGATGAATCCGGAGCCCAGGCTGCAGCAATGCACAGATACAAAGTACCTCATTTGGTGCAGGGGCCGATGCCTGGAGGTCCACAACTCCGGCCAGCAGAACCCACAGGGGCTGTGGATGAAGTCTGAGCTCCAGATTACATGGAAGCCCGTGACGATCCCACTTCTCCAGAGCCCCTAAAGGATGGAGAAGGAAAACAGCATGAGGGCTCCAGCCCGTTGTACCTCAAAGGTACCTCAACCGCCTCTGCCTGAGGGTGAGGAAGGAGACATGCTGGGGATCCATATGGATCCACTTTTCTTCCATCCGACACTCTCCAGGGAGAGTGAGTAAGACTAAAGTGAGAGTGGATGAGTGCAGAGTGTGCCTCCTTCAACACAAAGCTAAGAACTAATGGGACTTTCCCAGGAGGGGGTGTATAGGCAGTAGGGGAGGGGCTACACTTTTTTATAAAGTGCAGTACTTTGTGTGTCCTCCAGAGGCAGAAGCTATACACCCATTGTCTGGGTCTCCCAATGGAGCGAATAAGAAAAGTAAGAGAAATAAACAAAGAAATAGATTATAGAGTGATAAAAGGCAAATGGCGAAGAATTGATATACTCGGAACGCCTCTTTCTATTTTTTTTTGTTACCAGGAGACCTGTTAATTGTTCGGGACCTTGGAAGGATAAGTATCTGTCCTAAAAGCCACAGAATCTAGCTTCACAGATCGAGGATGGAAGACTTTCCTTCCTTCCCTGCTTCATATGGCAATGGAGGGCGAGCAGCAGAGGTACGGTGGCAAGGATAATCTGCTGTGGAGCCTTAAACACTCGTTTTGTTAGGGGATAGTCCAGAGAAGATAGAGTTGTGAGAATTCCACACTGTGCTCTTGTTCTCTACGTGGGATAACAGTGTACCGTAATTACACTATATTGCACATTCACAAGTTGTATCAAGAAAAAAAAAAAACTTAAAAGGTAAAAGTGAGGGCTGAGTGGAGCCCCATGTCTCCCTCCTATTGACACTAAGCTAATGCGGATTAACTTTGTGGTAGTTGGTAGGTGTATCCTGCTGGTGAGAAGCTAACATTTTACATAGTGTCAGACTCTGCAATCCAGAAATATGCATGTTTTTGGTGGCCCTTTACTGCACTGCAAAAATGTTGGGAGAATTGACATGCTGCAGATTTGAAAAGATAAAAAAAAGTGGTTCAAATCAGTAAGGAAAAATAAAACAGCACGTGCATGACATTTCTGAAATCTCATGCGCCCTATTGGTACTGTAAAAGTGCAACATTTATCCTTGAAAGGCACACAAACACAGAAATAACAAGAATGAAGCATGTGAACAAGCCATAATGTAGCCCCAGTGACAAGTGTGAAAATTGAAAGATTTCAAATGTCTTTTCTCTTTAAATACAGATTTTTGTTAGATGACAAAACATGGCCAAACATGTTTAAATGGATAATTTTCTTGATGATACATTGTAACACCAGTTATTATAATATAGATCACAAGAACTGAACAAATAGTGTCCCATAGACAAATGGAGAACTTGTGCGCATGCTTATCCACCATTCTATATAAAATGTAGATCCCAGCAATTAGCAACTTATCATATACCGTATTCTGTGGATAGCTGATAAGTTAAGATAGGTCAACCCTTTCAAAGGGAATCTGTCAGGTGACTTTCAGTTATGCTTGTAATGTTATCCTGTGCTGCCCTTTCTGAACATGTAACTTATTATAATACTCAATATTTCTCGCTGTAAGCCTCTGAACCTAGCATGTGCTGCAGGTCTAGTCTGCTCAGTCACATTCATTCACGTGCCACCTAGTACACCATATATTAATGATGCATCAATATGTAGACCTATCCATTCCCATTTTATTTCTTGTTCACCCCTCCCCATAGTCAAGATCACTACTTGTATTTTGGGCATGTCAAGTGCATTCAAGGTAACACCGCATTTCATGTTAAAGCATAACCATCGTTTAAATTTCTATCTAATAATAATGTAGAGCTAATTTCAATAAAACTTTCAAATGAAATCTGGAAGAAAACCTTTCAAAAACCTGGAGGACGGTCCCCCATATGCTGTTTGTAAACCAGACATGCTCATCGTCAGGGAAATCCATATTCAGCTTCAAACACATGGAATACGACCTTATAAGGCTGGGAGCAGGGCCTACAGAGCATGCCTGGCTACAGCTGATCAGTGTCAATGATCAGACCTTAGTTCACCTCAGGCTAAGGGACAGTGCTGAGCTTGTAAGGTTGTCAGCACAATCTCCACTGATCTCATCCGACTAATCTGCAGTCATATCGGCTCTGCTACGTGCTAACAGCTGATGGCCACCACGCAGCTCCTGATTTCTTATCTGTCGTCTGTCTTCTCAGGAGCTGTGTGGGGAACATCAGCCGTTAGCACGTAGCAGAGCTGATATGACTGCAGGGGAGTCAGATAAGATCAGAGGAGCTTGCACGGACAACCTGACCCAGCTCAGCACTGTGCTGTAGACTGAGGCAAATTGCAGATACACTGACACCATGTCAGCTGTAGCCAGGAGAGTGCGTGCTGTGTAGGACCTGCTACTACCCGTATAAGGTTGTATTTATTGTGTGTGAAGGTGAAAACGGGTTTCCGTGACAACAAGCACATGTCTGGTTTAGAAACAGCCTAGGGGGGACATCTTCTGGAAGGTTTTTGAAAGGTTTTCTTTCAGATTTCATTTTTAAAGTATATTTGAAAGTTAATTAAAATGGTTTGGCTCTACAATATCATTAAAAAAAATTTAAAATAGCAATTACACTTTAAGTTTTCTCTTGAAAAGTTCTTCCTGCGCAACTCACTTTTCTTCAGCCAGAACAATGTGAGGCTGGGCGATGCCTGCACAGAAGTAACTTGAAGCCAGTGCCCAAAGGCTGATTTCAGACTTACGGATGCAGCGTGGGCACCACAAGTCCCTATGTTTAACATGGGGACACAGGTGCCTGCGCTCTGATGCAGATTGGCGTGCGCACCCTGTGCGCACCCATTCACTGCAATGTATTATTTGTACGCAGGCGGAAGCCTGCGCACAAATTACACACTCTCGTCTGCACCCTGAACGCGACACGTCGCGGTCCTGGTGCGGACGAGATTGTGTGATTTGTGCACAAGCATACGCACAAATCATATATTGCAGTGAATGGGTGTGCACGGCCATCTGCACCCGAGCACAGGCACTTGCGTCCCCATGTTAAACATAGGGACGCGCGGTGCCTGCGCTCAGCTTGCGCTTCCCCACCGCAATATGCTGCGGCGGGGAGCGCAAGTCTGAAATCAGCCATAGAAGGGCACAGAACTGCGCAAGTAATAGGAGAGTGGCAATCTAGACTTCCTTGAGATTTCTACAAAGGACTTTGAAAGACTGCCACTACACATGCTGAGTGGGGATCAATTTACGTTCAGAGGAGACACAAACAGTGGAATTAAGATCTCTACAGGAGAACATAGTTATGCCCAGAGCTCTAAACAGTCTATTTACATATTACAGCAGCAATTCAGCATTTTTATTTTTTCACTGGTGGAGTGGTGCTTCTAATCTAAGTTCTGTGACTCAACTCTGACTCTTAGGGTACCGTCACACTTGGCAACGCACCAGCGCTCCCAACAGCGATACATCGCTGATGCGTCGCTGTCGGGATCGCTGCTAAGATGTCAAACAATCAGATCTCACCAGCGACGCAACAACGATCCAGAATGATACAGAGGTCGTTGGGTCCCTGCATCTCAGACCAGAAATACTGAGGTCGCTGGTCGTTGTCCCTGTCAAACACACCGATGCATGCTGCCCAGCGGGACCCCAACGATGAAAAAATGGTCCAGGCGACTCTGACACGACCAGCGATCTCACAGCAGGGGCCTGGTCGCTGCCAAGTGTCAAACATAGCGAGATCGCTGGCGAGGTTGCTTTTGCGTCACCAAATTTGTGACTTAGCAGCGATCTCGCTTAGTGTGACGTGGGCTTTATAATCACCCTCTGGCATCGTCAACTTCTATTGTTGCTGCTCATGTTGGCAGTTTGTGACGGATTGCTCCAGCTCTGTCTCTCATAGACTTGCATTGAGGGTTTGTGATGTAGCTTTTGACTTCCACCCAGTCAGAAGTTGTGGTCACAAGAATGGGTCAACGAGAACGGATAAGGGTGCTTTTCACACTGCGTTTTCCTGTGATCCATGGCTGTCCGTTGTAAAACGGACAGCCACGGATCAGATTTTGGCCCCATGTTACTCTATGGGCACGGATCACATCGGATTTGCCCTTAATGGCATCCGATTTTTGTCGGATCCAATTCGGTCCGATTTTTTGCTGTGCCCAAAATCGCAGCCAGATACTTGGTGCCTAATGGCCCAGGACGCTCCCACCGCTTGCGTGGAGTGCGCCTTAATGCCCAACGGAATAAGCAGATTTCTCAGTTGGTAGATTTCTTGGCCGGTGGTTCTGATCCACCTGGCTAGTGTCCTTGGATGCAGGCATACCCTTTCTATGTCCTTCTGGGAGGACAAAAAGGGAGTCAGATTTTCTGAAGGATGTAGTCCTGGACACATATATTCTAAGAGCACAAACGAGATCCAGAGAGTGCAGAGCCTTCTCGACACGATGCACCAGTGCCGGACAGCAGGAAGGCAATGAGATCTCTTCATTCAGGTGGAAGGAAGAGACCACCTTTGGGGTGAAAGAGGGCACCGGTCGCAGTATGACCTTATCCTGGTGAAACACTAGGAAAGGCGCCTTGCAGGAGAGCCGCAAGCTCCGACACTCGACGGATGGAGGTAATCGCCACTAAGAATGCTACCTTCTGGGATAGAAGCCGGAGAGAAATATCCTTTAGAGGCTCAAATTGGGGTGTTGCAGGGCATCCAAGACTATGTAGAGGTCCCATGCGCCCAACGGTCTCTTGTAAGGGGGAACCAAGTGGGCTACCCCCTGGAGAAAAGTCTTCACCTGAGGTTTTGTGGCTTATCATCATTGGAATAGGACAGACAATGCAGAAACCTGTCCCTCGAGGGAGCCTAGGGAGAGGCCAGCGTCCAAGCCTGATTGAAGAAAAGCTAAAATGCAAGGCAATAAAAATTGCAGGAGTGCTTGGTTCTGGGACCTGCACCATGTCCAGAAGATTTTCCAGGTACAATCTTTGCCAAGACTGTTTTTTGCGCCTGGGGAAAAACCGTCTTGAGTCAGTATCCAGGTCTCAAGGGCCACGCCGTCAAATTCAGAGCCTTTGAATTCTGATGGTAAAGCGGGCTCTGTGAGAGAAGATCCAGGCGGTCTGGAAGTCGCCAAGGGACGTCGGCAGCGAGCTGCACTAGGTCAGCGCAACAGGCACATCTGGGCCAGTCCGGTGCCACAAGGACGACCGGGACACCTCCGACTTGATCTTCCTCATCACTCTGGGTATGAGAGGCAGAGGGGGGGGGAAGATGTAAGGGAGCCGAAACTGCGCCCCGTATTGGACTAAGGCGTCTGCGCCCAGGGATTGTGGGTCGTGAGACCTGGCCATGTAGTTGGGTACCTTGGCGTTGAGGCGAGACACCATGAGGTCCATGTCCAGGGTCCCCCGCCATTTGCACATCTGCTGAAAGACATCCGGGTGAAAGGCCCATTCCCCTAATGCGATGCCCTGGCGGCTGAGGTAGTCTGCCCACCAACTGTTGACCCTGGAATGTGGACTGCGGTGCAGAACCGACCGGTTGTGTTTGGCCCAGCAGAGTATGGGTTCCACCTTGTGCATTGCTGGTTGCTGCAAGTCCCTCCCTGGTGATTCACGTATGCCACCAACGTGGCATTGTCCGACTGTACGCATATGTGACAACCCGTTAGCAGTCGATGGAATGACTTTAGTGCCAGAAAAATGGCTCGTATTTCCAAGAGATTGATGGGCAGGGTGGATACTGAGTGAGAGCATCTGCTCTGAGCGGTGTGATGGCGATACACTGCTCTCCAGCCAAGTAAGCTTGCGTCGGTGGTTAGCAAATCCCAACGAGCAGGAAGAAAGGATCTGCTCCGTGACAGGGATGACGGGCGAAGCCACCAGTGGAGAGAACGTCTGGCGACAGGCGAGAGGTGAAGAGTTCTGTCTAGCGAGAAGGGGCTCTTGTCCCACGTTGTAAGACTCTGGGTCTGAGGTGCAGCTGTGCAAACGGAACCGCTTCCATGGCTGCGACCATCTGACTTAACACTCTCATTGCAAAGCGAAGGGAGTGAGGATATGAGCGAAAGAGTGTTCGGACTCCTTGCTGTAGGCTCTGGGACCTGTCGTGAGGGAAAAGTACCAACCCTCGGGAGGTGTCGAAGAGCATCCCTAGGAAGGTCAATGTCTGGCTTGGAACTGGAGAGGACTTCGGCAAGTTGATCAGCCAGCCTAGGCGAACCAGGGTGTCTACCGAAATGGCGACACTGCGTTTGCAGTCCCTGAACTAAGGGGCCTTGATGAGATCGTCCAAATATGGAAGAACCACTATTCCTCGCGAGTGGAGAATGGTCACGATGGCCGCCATGACCTTTCTGAAAACTCTTGGGGCTGTGGCGAGGCCGAAGAGTAGTGCGACAAATTGAAAATGTTCCTCGTTGACTGTGAACCGTAGGAATTTTTGATGTGCCCGTGATATTGGAATGTGGAGGTACGAATCTTGAATGTCTATTGAAGCGAGGAATTACCCTTGTTCTATCGAGGAAAGGATGGCGTGAAAGGGATTCCATACAGAAGTGGCACACCCGAACAAATTTGTTCAGGTGTTTCAAATCTAGGATGGGTCGGTCCGACCCTCCTTTTTTGGGTACCGTGAATAGGATTGAGTAAAAACCTTGAAACCTTTCGTCCTGAGGAACGGGAATTACGACTCCAGTTCGCAGAAGGGAATTGATGGCGTGGTAAAAAGCCTGTGACTTTGCTTTGGATCTTGGCAGGATGGATGGGAAAAAAATCGATTTGGTGGGTGACATAAGATCTCGATGTTGTAACCAGAAGAGACAAGTTCTCTGACCCATTTGTCGTCTGTGACTGCGAGCCAGATATGCTGAAAACGGGAGAGTCGGCTGGGGAAGTATCTTCCGGTGGGAGAAAGTCACGAAGAAAATTTCTTTGGGACCTAGATCCT
>JARQOC010000006.1:282093696-282139289 GCA_033576535.1 Allobates femoralis
TGGCCACCAAAAAGGCAACTTTCTGAGAAAGCCTAGAAAGGGAGACCTCCTTAAGAGGTTCAAACGGCGGCTTCTGCAACGCTGCAAGGACCAAGTTAAGATCCCATGGGTCCAAAGGACGTCTGTAGGGAGGAATGATGTGACTCGCCCCCTGGACAAACGTCTTAACCTGGGGAAGCGTAGCCAGACGCTTATCAAAGAGAACCGACAGAGCCGAGATCTGTCCCTTGATGGAACTGAGAGCCAAACCCTTATCCAAACCCGACTGGAGGAAAGCCAGAAGGGTTGACAGAGAGAAAGGCCAGGGAGAAGAACCGTGAACACGGCACCAGGAGAAGAAAATCTTCCATACTCTGCGATAGATTCCCGCAGAAACCGGCTTTCTGGCCTGTCTCATGGTAGCAACGACGGGAGTGGAAAAACCACGTGACGTCAACAACCAGATTTCAAGCGCCACAAAGTCAGGCTCAGGGCCGAGGAATTGTGGCGGAAGAACGGACCCTGAGACAAGAGATCCGGCCGATCCGGGAGCCTCCATGGAACCCCCACCGAGAGCCGTAACAGGTCCGGGTACCAAGCCCTCCTGGGCCAGTCCGGGGCGATGAGAAGGGCTCGCTTGCATTCCGCCCCGAGCTTCTGAAGAACCCTGGGTAACAAGGCCAACGGGGGAAACACATAGGGCAGACGAAATCGGGACCAATCCTGGACCAGAGCATCCGTCCCCACTGCCAGGTCGTCTCGAGCACGAGACATGAAGGCTGGGACCTGATGATTCAGCCTGGACGCCATCAGGTCCACGTCGGGAGTTCCCCACTCGTTGCAGATGTGCAGGAACACCTCTGTGTGAAGGGCCCATTCTCCCTCGTCCATTCCTTGCCGGCTTAAGTAGTCGGCCTCCCAATTGTCCACTCCGGGGATGTGGACAGCCGAGATGGACGCATCGTTGTCTTCTACCCACCGGAGGATGGGTTGGACCTCCGCGAGCGCCTGACGGCTGCGAGTGCCTCCCTGGCGGTTTATGTAAGCGACAGCCGTCGCGTTGTCGGATTGAATCCGAATTGGATTTCCTGACAGAAACCTCTGGAAGGCCAGGAGAGCCTGGTATATGGCACGAATCTCCAAGACGTTGATCTGCAAAGCAGATTCCTGAGTTGTCCAGGTGCCCTGAGCCCTGTGATGCAGGAACACCGCACCCCAGCCCAGAAGGCTGGCATCTGTCGTGACCACCAACCAAGAGATGGGAAGAAACGACCTGCCTCGGGACATTGACCTGGGTAACAGCCACCATCGGAGAGACTCCTTCGTCGTGGACGAAAGGGCAATGGCCCGATCCAGAGAGGACAGCCTCTTGTCCCATCCGCGCAGAATCTGTAGCTGAAGCGGACGCAGATGAAACTGCGCAAAAGGGACCGCCTCGATGGTCGCCACCAACTTCCCTAGAACATGCATCAGGTGCCTGATGGGAACCAAGTCTTCCTGCAAAAGGAACCGGACCTCCTCCACAATCGAGGACTGCTTGTCGAGAGGGAGAATCACCAGAGCCGGAATGGTGTGGAACTCCATGCCCAGATACAAAATCGTCTGCGTAGGAACAAGGACCGACTTCGGGGAATTGACTACCCAACCGAACGTCCGAAGAGTATCCAAGGTGGCAGAGAGACTCAACTGACACTGTTCCGCAGACGAGGCTCTGATCAACAGGTCGTCCAGGTACGGGGTGACCGCGTGCCCCTGTACATGCAGCACCGCCACCATGGCCGACATCACCTTGGTGAAGATCCTCGGAGCCGATGAGAGGCCGAAGGGCAAAGCCACAAACTGGAAGTGGTCTTCTCCCACAGCGAACCGCAGCCATCTCTGGTGAGCAGAGGCAATGGGGATGTGGAGATAAGCATCCTTCACATCCACCGAGGCCAGGAAGTCCCCCTGAGACAGGGACGCTATCACCGAGCGCAAGGACTCCATCCTGAAAGGCCTGACCCTCACGTGTCTGTTGAGGAGCTTGAGGTCCAACACCGGTCGGACTGAACCGTCCTTCTTCGGAACCGTGAAAAGGTTGGAATAAAACCCCCGAAACCGTTCCTCGGACGGAACCGGGACCACAACCCCGCTCTGAAGCAGAGCGTCCAGCGCCCGCTGAAAAGCCGCAGCCCTCGCCAGAGGAGGCGAAGAGAGGCAAAACCGAGTCGGAGGCCTCGACTCCAGTTCGATCCTGTAGCCATGGGAGACCACGTCCACCACCCACCGGTCCTGGATGCGATCCTGCCAGATGTTTCCAAAGCGGGAGAGCCTGCCACCGATCTTGGACACTCCCGGAGGAGGCGAAGAGTCAGGAGGAGGCAGGTTTGGTGGCTGAGGCGCCGGCAGGCTTCTTCTGCTGGGCCTTAGGCTTCCAGGACCTATGGGATCTCTGGTCCTTGTCCGGACGGGAAGAGGATGAAGATGACGAGGCTGACTTGGAGGAGGGACGAAAGGAGCGAAACCTAGCGTGCAGCTGACGCGGACCGGTCTTCTGCGTCTTAGATTGCGGCAAAGAGGTGGATTTGCCACCCGTCGACTCCTTGATGAGATCGTCAAGACGTTCTCCGAATAGCCTATCTCCCGAAAACGGAAGGCCCTGGAGGAACTTCTTAGATGTAGCGTCCGCCTTCCAGTCGCGCAGCCACAACATCCGTCGTGCTGCCAGCGAGTTAGCCGAAGCTACCGCCGAACGGCTAGCCGATTCCATGATTGCGGATCTAGCATAGTCTGTAAACGCCTCAGCCTGAGACGTCAGGACCGCTACCTCAGGAATCCCCGAAGCAACCCTAGGGATCTCCGAGAGACAAGTTGAAACCGCCTGAAGAGCCCACACAGCAGCAAATGCAGGGGCAAAGGAGGCCCCAGTAGCCTCAAAAATGGACTTTTGCAGAAGCTCGATCTGCCTGTCCGTAGGGTCCTTGAGAGAGGACCCGTCCGCCACCGACATAACGGTGTTGGCAGACAACCGAGAGACCGGAGGGTCGACTCTCGGAGAAACAGACCAACCCTCGACCACATCTGGTGGGAAAGGGTAACGGGAATCCTTCAGCTTCTTAGCGAAGCGCTTGTCAGGGCAAGCCCGAGGGGTCTGAACCGTCGAGCGAAAATTGGAATGATCCAGGAAAGATCCCCTGGACCTGGCCGGGGGGAGAAACTGATAAAGTTCCTCTGAAACAGAGGAATCCACCGGCGGTGCAGGAGCCGTCAAGTCCAGCACCGTATTGATGGAAGATACCAAGTCGTCCACCAGAGAACCCACGTCCGGGTCCTCATCAGGAGCCCAGACGGAGCCTAAGTCCTCCTCCCCCTCCAATAGAGAGGTCACAGCACGTGAGCCCGCCTGCGAGGGTGCCGGGGAAACTGCCCGGCGAGGCCACTTAGGGGGTCGCGGGGACGGTTCCGAGAGCCCAGAATTGTCGCCAGAGTCCAAACCTCTAGTAGAGGAAGAACCGCTCCGACGCCTCCGACGTGTGGCGGAGGCCTCAGGGGAACCCTCCCATCCACCTGATAGAGACTCCTGCAAGGCTCTGGTCATAGCTGCCATAGATTGAGACACAGAGTCAGAAATGGACTGAGCAAAAACAGCCGTCCAAGGCGGAGGTACTGCTGGGTCCACCGGGCCAGGCAGAGAAGCCAAAGACCCAGAACTGGGGGGGGGCTCGTGCACCAAGGCAGAAACCTGGATCACATTAGCCGGTGAGGTATCAACCTCCTGCGGGGCACAAGCCGAGCAATGAGGGAAAGAGGATCCAGCAGGCAGCTGGGCCTGACATGCTGTGCAAGCATGATAACGTGTCTGCACTCTAGGAGCTTTGTTCCTGGAGCTAGACATGGTGTCCCCTCAGTGCATCCAATGACAGATCTCAGAGGAAGGGAATTGGGGTGCAGCTGCAGACAGGGGGGATAATGGAGCACCACCAGAGACTGGGGTGACCTACCAGACCTTGTGTGCCCTCCAGAGACGCTCAGACCCTGCAGCCAGCAGCAAAATGCAGGGAGAGAAGCCTCCAAGATGGCCGAAGAAGCCGAGGGAGAGGGAGTGACTGGAGGGCAGGTCCTTTCCCCACTGCAGCACCACCCCCTAAGCAGCAAACAGCCTTTCCCATAGGGGATCAGGGCTCGGCCTGCAGAGGGGCGGGCACAAGCCTCTCACAGTCTGTGAGGACGAGGCACAGCTCCGCCCCATGAAGCCCTGGCTCGGCTCCAGAGAGACTAGGCCGAAGCCGGGGCCTAAATTTAACACTGCGGCCGCCTGCCAGCAGGGGGCCAGCGCGGTGCACCCACGAAAATCGCGGGAGTGACTGGCCAGGATCCCAGGAAGCTGGGGGAGACAGTGCCCCACTCCCAGCCGGCCTAATGCAGCTGCAGAAGGCATCCCAGACCCACACAGAGTACCTCATTGGTGGTGCAGGGTCCGGACCCAGTGGATCCCTCACGCAGGCCAGCAGACATCCAGGGAGCCGTGGACTGTGTGGATGAGCCCAGACAGGGGGGCCAGGTGGATCCCACTTCCCCAGAGCCCCTAAGGGATGGGGAAGGATACGCAGCATGAGGGCTCCAGCCCGTTGTACCCCAAGGGTACCTCAACCGCCTCCGCCCGGGGGAAGAGGAAGGAGACATGCTGGGGATCAAAAGATCCTCTTTGCTTCCATCCGACACTAAGTAGTGAGAGAGCATGAGTGTAGAGTGTGCCTCCTTCAACACAAAGCAAAGAACTGATGGGATTCTCCCTGGAGGGGGTGTATAGGCAGTAGGGGAGGAGTTACACTTTTAGGTGTAATGCCTTGTGTGTCCTCCGGAGGTCGGAAGCTATACACCCAATGTCTGGGTCTCCCAATGGAGCGCAAAAGAAAATGACTGTCTTCTCCCCTGATGTGTGTGATTTCAAACAACACAGTACAGCAGATTGGAGCTTTGTCTCATTGCAAACATGTTTGCTGCAGCATCTCTTAGCTTTTTCTCTCACACAGCTAGTGTGGGGAGCAGTAAAAATTGAGCAGACAGCATTAAGAGGAGAACTACAACTGCAGATTTGTAATGAGACAAAGTTCTGCTGTTACTACCCAACTCACCACACTTGCTGCCATGTAATTTATAAGATGTGTGTTTTTTACCCCACTTTAGGGCCCTGCGATATTCCGTTTTTGTAAATTAGGGGGGTCTTCAAGTCTAGCAGTTCAGAATTAGTTTTGATTTTTTTAGTCATAAAATATTTAAGCGGTGACCTCCAGTGTTGGTCCCAGCATCGGGTCATGTGACTGGGGCACACAGTGATGACATCACTGTGCTGTGCCGATCACGTGACCCAATGTCGGCAGAGACGCAGGAAGTCATCACCACTCAGCTGAAGCATGGAGCGAAGGACATTTAATATTCGCTGCTCCCCTGTCCATCACCTCGGTGCGGTTTCAGCACCGAGGTGATGGACAGCGGCAAGTGCAGTGAATATTAAATGAGGTAATGAGCGGGAGCATGTGACCTCCCGCTGCCTCTGCAGTCTCCTCCAGCCCCCGGACACCGCTCCAAAGTGCCCCCACAGTACCAAAACAGTAGATTCGGATTTTAAAACGCACCCCCCACTTTCCCCTAAAATTTGAGGGAACAAAAGTACGTCTTATAATCCGAAAAATACGGTACATCAAATTTGAGGCCATCTATGAAGGAGGATCTCATAGAGCCAATACTATTTCTCAGAATAAATTCATAGGCTGTATAAATCTTATTTAGTACATCTTTAGTTAAAACTTTTTTTCCCCCACTTACTGCACAGTGTATTGCATCTTTACAATTTAGGCTATGTGTCCAAGCTATGTATTTGGGGCAGAAATTTTTTTGCACCAAATACGGATCCTCTGGCAGAAATATGCACCTAAAAAAGTGATGTGTTTTTGGTGGGTTTTTTCAGGAGCATTTTTTTTTTAATGATTATTTCAATGATTTGAAGGCCAAAAACAGGGATTTTTGTGTACTCACCGTAAAATCCCTTTCTCCTAGCTCATCATTGGGGGATACAGGACCATGGGTGTATGCTTTTCTGCCACTAGGAGGCGACAATAAGTAGAGATTAAAATTGAGCCCTCCTTCTTGCAGTATACTCCCGAGCGTGGGCGTAGATATTCAGTTTAGTACTAAAGCAGTAGGAGAGCTGGTAATAAGGTACGAATGGTGTAAGGTACAATGCTGTGCTCTTAGGTACACTTTGCATAAGGCGGTGTGCTATGAATACGGATGTGTTAGTGGGTGGGTGCTGTGTCCCCAATGATGAGCTAGGAGAAAAGGATTTTACGGTGAGTACACAAAAATCCCTGTTTCTCCGTCACATCATTGGGGGGACACAGGACCATGGGAGTCCTAAAGCAGTCTTTGGGTGGGAATTAGCAGTGGTGGTCGGGCATCATGCGCTAGCTGCTTACCGATGCGTGACCGCTGCCTGTAAGATCTTTCTACCTAGGCTTGCATCTGCAGAGGCCTGGGTGTGGATGTTGTAGTGTTTGGTGAAGGTATGTAGGCTGGCCCAGGTTGCGGCTTTGCAGACCTGAGTCGCCAAGGCTTGGTGGCGAATGGCCATGAGGCGCCTACTGACCTAGTTGAGTGTGCCTTGATACCTTCTGGGATTGGCATTCCCTTGGTGTGGTAGTCTTCCTGGATCGTGGAACATATCCATTGTGCCAATGTGGATTTGGAGGCAGCCATTCCCTTTCTAGGACCCTTGGGTGTGACGAGCAGCGTTTCTGTTTTGCGGAATGGGGCTGTTCGGGAGATGTAATGTCTGAGGGCCCTTTACCAGGTCCAGGGTATGGAGCTGCTTTTCGACCCGGTGTATTCGAGTTGGGCAGAAGGACGGGAGGACGATGTCCTCGTTAAGGTGGAATTGAGATACCACCTTGGGTAAGAAACATGGAGAAGGACGGAGGACGACTTTATCCTTATGGAAGGATAGGTAGGGGTGCTGACAGGATAGGGCGGCCAGCTCGGACACGCGCCTAATTGATGTAATAGAGACGAGGAAGGCGACTTTGAACGAGATATGGGCTAGAGGGACCTCTTTCAGGGGTTCGAACGGCGAGTCTTGGAGAACGTCGAGGACTAGGTTTAGGTCCCATTAGCCACAGGCGTCCTTGTAGGGGGGTCATGAGTGGGAGACCCCTTGGATGAATGTTTTGACCTGTGATTTTGACGCAATCCTGCATTGGAGAAGAACACTTAAGGCTGAAATTTGGCCTTTGATGGAGTTTAGTGCTAGGCCCGCAGTCGAGGCCATTCTGGAGGAACTCCAGGTTCGAGGGGATGGAGAAGAGGAGTGGGTTACGGTTGCGGTCTTCGCACCACTTAAAGTAGGTTTTCCAGGTGTGGTAGTAGATACGTGAGGATGATGTTTTTCGGGCGTTGATCATGGTGGTTATGACCTCAGGTGTAAACCCTGCCTGGGTCAGGATCCAGGATTCAATCGCCATGCCATTAAAGACAGGGCTCCCAAGTTCTGGTGATAGAAGGGGCCCTGGGACAGGAGATCTGGCCTGTTTGGGAGTGGTCAGGGCGCGTCGGTGAGTAGCTGTACGAGCTCTGCGTACCATGGCCGCCATGGCCAGTCTGGGGCGATGAGGATTAAATGCGCCCTTTCTGCCTTGACCATCCTGATTACTCGAGGGATTAGAGGGAGTGGCAGGAAGATGTACGGGAGCTGGAATTGGCACCAGGGGAGGACTACGGAGTCTACTCCTAGGGCCAGTGGGTCCCGGGATCTGGCCACGAATGCCGGGACTTTTGCATTCATTCTTGATGCCATGAGGTCCACGTCTGGCGTTCCCCAGCGTTGGCAGATTTGGTGGAAAACTTCCGGGTGTAGGGACCATTTCCCTGAGGCCAGTCCCTGGCGGCTTAGGAAGTCTGCTGCCCAGTTGTCCACCCACGGGATGTGGACTGCTGATATGATTGACCGGGTTCTTTCGTTCCATTGTAAGATGTGTTCCACCTCGTGCATTTGATTTGCTGCGCGTGCCGCCCTGGTGATTGATATGCGCAACAGCTATGGCGTTGTCCAATTGAATGCGGATGGAGCGTCCGGCCAGGAAGTAATGGAAGTGTTGGAGTGCTAGTCAGATTTCTCGCAGTTCTAAGATGTTGATTGGGAGGCGTGACTCTTGGGTTGTCCAGCGCCCGTGAGCCGTGTGCTGAAGATAGACGGCCCCCCATCCAAGTAGGCTGGCGTCGGTGGTTACGATCAGCCACCGGAGTGGAAGGAAGGATTTTCCTTGCGAGAGAGATGATGAATGTGTCCACCATTTGAGCGTTCTTTTGACTTGGGCGGATAAGCGGTGTTTGCGGTTGAGGCTGAAGGGGCTTTTGTCCCAGGCCAAGAGGAGGGAGAGCTGTAGGGCTCGGAAATGTAGCTGGGCAAAGGGGACTGCCTCCATTGCGACCACCATTTTTCCTAGGACACTCATGCTGAAGCAGATGGACAGGGGGGAGCGGCTGCGAAGAACCTGCACGCCTTTTTGGATTGCTGTGGCCTTGTCCCGAGGGAGTATGACAAGCCCTCTTGCAGTGTCTAGAGTCATTCCGAGGAAGTTGATTGTTTGGGTCGGCTTTGGGGAAGATTTTTCTAGGTTTATGAGCCATCCTAGGCGGGAGCGAGTGTCCGTTGTGATTCTGACGCTGTCGAGGCATGCCTGGAAGGATGGGCCTTTGATCAGCAGATTATCTAAGTACGGTAAGACGACGACTGCTCGTGAGTGCAGGATGGTCATGACGGCCACCATGACCTTTGTGAAGACTCTGGGTGCGGTTGCCAAGCCGGAGGGCAGGGCGACGAATTGGAAGTGGCGTTTTTGTACCGCGAACCGCAGGTATCTTTGGTGGGGTGGGAAGATGGGGATGTGGAGATATGCGTCTTGTATGTCGACTGTTGCTAGGAATTCTCCTTTCTCTAAGGACACGATTACTGAGCATAAGGATTCCATTCTGAACTGCCGAACTTTTACAAACTTGTTGAGAAGTTTGAGGTCCAGGATGGGACGCACTGACCCGTCCTTTTTTGGGACGACAAACAGGTTTGAGTAGTAGCCCCTGAGCTGTTAGTCTTCTGTTACAGGTTTTATGACGCCGGTTTTGAGCAGTGAGTTGATGGCCTCGATGAACGATCGGGCGTTTCCCTTTGGGCGACGGGATAGAAAAAAGCGATTTGGGGGTCAGGATGTGAATTCTATCTTGTAGCCGGACGACACCAGTTCTTTGACCCAATTGTCATGTACAATGCTGAGCCATTAGTGGCGGAAGAGCTGAAGGCGTTCGCCTGTTATGCTGGTGTCGGGCGGTTGCGGAGGGGAGTCATGTGTTAAGCTTTTGTGGCTTCCCGCCTTTAAAGTGAGTTTGTTTAGGGCGGGTTTTCCATGTTTGGTTGGTCTTAAAGGAGTGTGGGTAGCTGTTGGCCCCGCGGGTCGGCCGACCTGCGTTTGTGTTGGCATCAGAGCTGGACCACCTTGGTGTTCCTTGGGAGGTTTGGGAGCATGAGTGTGACTGTTGGCGGCGAAAAGGCCGCTTGAACCTCTGCTGGAGCAGAAACTTGCTTTTGCCCCCTGTAGTTTCGGAGATGAGTTGGTTGAGTTGTTTGCCGAATAGGCGACATCCCTGGTACGGTAGGTTTATGAGTGATCTTTTTGATGTTGGATCAGCGTGCCAGCCCCTAAGCCACAGAGTTTGGCGCATGGAGATGGCGTTTGCTGCTGCCAGTGCGGCGCAGTTGGCTGCGTCTTTGGATGCTAGCAGGAAGTAGTGCTGTGCTTTCGCCAGCAGATCGATTTGGTCTGCCGAGTTCTGGTCGGGGTCTTGCAGCGTCTGCTGTATGTCCTGGATCCAGGATCCCGCTGCTTTGGCTACCCATGCTATAGCGAACAAGGGCGAGAGAGCCGCCCCTGAAGCCTGAAAGATTGAGCGTGCTAGACTGTCAAGCTGGCGGTCATTGGGGTCCTTGATAGTCGAGTTATCTGAGATGGTAAGTAGGGTTTTGTTAGCTAGACGCGACACTGGGGGATCTACGGCTGGCGATTCAGCCCATTTTTTGTGCTGGTCTGGGGCAAATGGATATTTTGCTTCGATGGACTTGCGGCCTGCGAAGCGCTTGTCGGGCCGGTCCCAGTGTCGTTGGACTAAACCGACGATCTCCTCATGGTTAGAGAAGACCGGTGAGGGCGTTTAGTCTTTGTGAACAAGAAGCTGCGCTCTGGCGTGGTGAAGTACTCGTCTTTGATATCCATTGTCATGTTAACAGCTTCGATGAGGCGGTCAACCAATGTCTGGATGTCCGTGGTCTCACTTTCGTAGGGTGTGTCTGGGTCTGATAGTTCGCCCTCGGAGCGTGAATCGGACCGGTGACGAGGTGAAGGGGAGCGAGACCTGTCACTTGATGACGTATTGGGAGATTATCCCTGAGACGGGCTGGTATTAGTCCGTCTTCTAGTGGTTAGAGAGTCCGTGGGCTGTTCCCTGCTGGAGTGGTGACGTTTATGGGCACTTGTTTCATGAGACTCAGAACGGGCCTGCAACATTTGGACTATGGAGTCCATCTGTTGTGACAGTACTATACCCCATTGAGGGATGTCAGGCACGCTGGGACCTGCGTCAGTGGTAGCCTCAATGGGACTTTCAGGCTCACAGTCCATACAAAATTGTGACATATGCTTGCGCGGGAGCGTGGTCTGGCAGCTGGTGCATGATGCCTTGTTCCCTGCGCTGCTTTTGTCAGCAATGGCACTGCGGTGTCCTAACTGGTTTGTAATGAGGGCAGGGGTGGATATCTGCAGGAAAGAGGGTCTCCTATGGAGCTTACCTGGATCCTGTGTCCCCTGCTATGTCGTCCGTGAGGTGCTGAGGTCTTTCCCTTGAAGAGGCACCAGAACAAAAGGACTGTGACCTGATTGTGTCCCTGGGTAGTATGTGGGCTTTGTAAGCGCCCCCCCCCCCCGAGGGGGGCAGAGCCCACCCTACTTTAGCAGGTCTCCATGAGGCGTAGACAGGTATCAGCCCCAGGTTTATTACCTGAGGGCTGTACCTCTGTGCAGCTGCAGTGTGGTAGCTGCTTTGTTTGATTTTGGCGCCGGTTTTTGGGGCATGTTTGAGGGTTGTGCCCCTGGTACATGCTTTAACATGGTGCCTGTGAGTCTTTGCTCTTTATTATACTGTGGGGCTGCACCTTTGGCCATGAGCGACATGCTCAGTGGCCAATTGTGGTGTTATGGGCGTGGGCTTGTCCCTGTTCTCACTGGCTGCAGCGGTGGCACGGTGCTCAGCCAATGATTCTGGGCGTGACCATGAGTGAAACACTCAGTGGCCAATAGGTGTGCGGCTGGCCGCATCATCACGCCCGCCCCCCATGATGCGGGAGGTGACACGCGCGGCGCGGCCAATGAGCCGGGGCCGTGGGCGGCGCTGCAGTGTCGGCCCAGACCGGGGCCTCAATTAATTGCGGCCCCGGGTGACCATGATGGCGGCCCCCCGTGATTGGTGCGGCCCCTGGGGCTGTGCGCACACCCTGACTTACCGCGCACTTTTTATGCTCTACCGACATAGCTTGATTATTGTATCATATTGCTAATAAAAAACCTGATGTTACCAATTTACAATAAATGTATTACTTAAGCAGTCGGATTCAGGGAAATTGAGGAGTCGGAGGTTTGGCTTACTGACTCCACAGCCCTGTTTGTGCCCACATTTTTAGTGTCTAAGTGCCTGTCTCCTGTACCAGAATCAAGTCAAATTTAAGTACAACAGCCGGATTGAGCACACCGTTGAGTTTTGTTATCCGTGCCCACTTCACTGCATTTTTACAGCACGAATGCCCTTTTCATTATATAAAAATTTGCAAGCAAACTTCAAACATGTGAAAATAGATTTTAAAAAACCTTATCCCAACAATCCTTATACTTATTCCTCAAAAGAGAGAAGAAAAAAAACATAAAAATATCAAAAAATTTGTCTAGACTAGAAGACCTCCTTAAAGGGAACCTGTCACATGGAAAAATGCTAATAATCAGCAGATATGGGGTTTATCTGCAGGTTAATAGCATTCTGCCTAGCGCCAGCACACTAAAGCATGAGATGGGAGGAAATAAACTATAATCCTCCCGGTAGCGTTCTGGTCTTAGTCAACACTCTGTGAGTGACCACTAAACCCACGCCAGCGCCACACTCACGACAAACCTGAGCGATGCCAGGAGGATTAAAGCTAATTTACTCCCCAGCTGCAAGGATTAATGTGCAGGCGCTGAGCAGGTCCAGAACACTATTAACCTTTAGAATAACTCCATATCTCTAAGTTCATAGCGTTTTTCAACTCAACAAATTCACTAAGTGAGGAAAAAAAAAATTCTGAAGTTTGTCACTTAAAAAAAAAAATGCTTTTGGCGCTATTTTCTGAGAGTTGTTATGTTTTATTTTTTTGGGACCTGTGTCTAAATGATGGCCTATACTTTGAGTCAGATCAGTTTATTTAATATATTAATAGATAGTTTAGACATTTCTGAACCCAGTTATATCAAGTGTATTTTTGCTTTCAAATTTATAAAAACCTTTTTTTTCCCCACTCTCTATTGTATTTACTATTTCCCATAGGGGACTTGACGTTGCGACACTCCAATAACTTCTGCTTTACAGAGTAGTGCATCAGCACAGATGTACAGCAGAGATCACGATATCCAATGAGAGATCACAAGAAGAGCGTTCATAAGAAGAGTGTCATGACAAACACAGGGGTCATCAGCTGACCCCACGGCTGTCATGACAACCCATTAGAGCCGTGCAATGATCTGGGAAGGGAAGCGATAGCAACGGGGAATTGCGAGCTAAATGCCGTGCTAAATCCCGCTGTGAGACTGACAGCGAGATTTAACTGGTTAACAGCAGATCAGGTCAGCCAACATGTGCAGGGAAAGGTGTGGACCCAGCTTGTGATATAGCATCAAAGCAGGGATATAACCTATGATGTATCAGTACGTCATAGGTCGTGAAAGGGTTACAATCTGGAACAGCTCTGTATCAGAGCAGAGAGCACTGTGATAGAAGAACTGCCGTTGTAACTGTGTACTGGGACAAATAATTTCTGCAGAGTGGGATTATAACGTTCAGTTATTACAGGTCTCACACTGGTAATTCATTCCCCATTTTATGTAAAATAAGCTCTGGAGGCAGAGCCAAGCCTGGACTACTTACCGTATATACTCGCGTATAAGCCGAGTTTTTCAGCCCAAAATTTGGGCTGAAAAGTCCCCCCCGGCTTATACGCGAGTATACAGAACCCCCGGAGGTATACAGGCCCCCCATCAAGATCCAGGGCCCCCCTCCTTGCTCGGCAAACCTGTAAAGTAAAATCATACTTATCACTGTCCTGTCGCGCCGTCCCGCCGCTGCCGACATCACGATCCCGGCTTCATCCGTCTTCTTCCGGCTTCCTGTGGTCGCGGGCAATGACGTCATTGCCCGCGACCACAGGAAGCCGGAAGACGCTGAATGAAGCCCGGGATCGTGATGTCGGCAGCGGCGGGAAGGCGCGACAGGACAGTGATAAGTATGATTTTACTTTACAGGTTTGCCGAGCAAGGAGGGGGGGCCCTGGATCTTGATGGGGGGGCCTGTATACCTCTGGGGCTACTGCTGTATACACCCCTGGGGCTGGTGCTGTATACACCCCTGGGGCTGCTGTATACACCCTGGGCTGCTGTATACTACCTCTGGGGCTGCTGTATACACCACTAGGGCTGCTGTATACTACCTAAGGGCTGCTGTATATACCTCTGGGGCTGCTGTATACACCACTGGG
Source organism: Allobates femoralis (assembly GCA_033576535.1). Taxonomy (NCBI): domain Eukaryota; kingdom Metazoa; phylum Chordata; class Amphibia; order Anura; family Aromobatidae; genus Allobates; species Allobates femoralis. Next base: position 282,107,528 of record JARQOC010000006.1, read on the forward strand.
GCTGCTGTATACTACCTAAGGGCTGCTGTATATACCTCTGGGGCTGCTGTATACTACCTTTGGGGCTGCTGTATACTACCACTGGGGCTGTATATACCTCTGGGGCTGCTGTATACCACACTGCTGGGGGCTGTATACCTGTGCTGGGGTCCACCCTCGGCTTATACACGAGTCAATAGGTTTTCCCAGGTTTTGGGGGCAAAAGTAGGGGGGTTGGCTTATACACGAGTATATACGGTATGTATTAAAAATAACATAGATTTCTCTGGAATAGGACATCAGATCGCAGATATCAATGTATTATATAAATGGTTTAGGAGGGTTAGTCCAACTCAGACTCCCTGTAAAGGTTTTCTTCAGTAACAGAAAACAAAAATAAAAATTAACTAAGGTACATATAATGATATATGAAAATACTTTTGTTACCAAATCTCAATAGTTTTATCTATGGTGGTAATCACTATAGAATTAAAATGGCTGATGTCTTGTTACACTGACAGAAATCTCTCTTCCAACATTAAGACAAGTGGCTGTGAGTACGTAGAGTGGGAAGCTCCAATTTCCCTTTCATGTGTAGGAGGATATTCTCCAAATGAATATTGTAAATCAGGAGAGGACAGGAGTGCTGAGCTAATAAAGAGGCTGCTCACACTGCTGTCCACCCTGATCTAATGCTGGTGATACCAGGAGTGCTGGAGGAGAAGCTGCTCATACTGCTGTACATGCTGACTTTGTCATTGAACACTACTGGAAATACCAGGGGAGCTGAGCTAAAGGCTGCTCATACTGCTGTCCACCCTATATTTTTATTGAATACAGGTGATACAAGTGTTCAGGTAGGCAGGGGCTGACACTACTGTCCATCTAATCTACTAACTGGAGACACCAGGAGCACAGAACAGAAGTGATTGCACAAATTGCTATCCAGTCGTCTTTTTGAATGATTATTCAAAGTTACAATGCATCTCCAGGTCATTGCAGTCGAGATTCTCACTACACATGCTATAGGCACTTGACCTAACATTTCAGGATAAGTATCTGTCACAGTATCAATATTACTGCAATTTTAACATTACAGTGATTACTTCCCTAGACAAAAGTATCTGGATTTGCATTCCCTTAAGGCTCTATTTTCTAAAGGGTTTATTTTTCAGGTTTGGAATGAAAATCTGCAGTTACTCCATGTGACTGCAGACCTGTGAATCGCAGTCTAAATTCTCCGGTAGCGGAATGTCATGTGATTGCAATACGTCATTCGACTACATGTGTCTAGCCACGCTCAATGTAAATGAGCTGCGCAAAGCCGTGCACGTGTAGTCCGAATGTGGCCAGAACTAGGCATACTGCATACTCATGGTCACGTCTGAAAGTCTAAACATTATATCATGGCTGAAACCCTGATAGCAGACTTTTGTGCCAAACCTGAATTACCACCTTAAAGCACCATTCCAATTTTTTGTGTTTTTATTGTACCACAGGAGAGGTGCTTTAAATTCAAGTATCCTGTATTATACTCAATAAGATCTGAGTGGAGGGCTAAGGAGGGAATCAGTCACTAGACAGACCCTTTTACATAATCAACAATCAGAGGCTTCATTGGGTTTAAATGTGCTCTTAGCAATTAAATCAGTTTACCCAACTGCCTATTGTCAATATCTGATTTGTACATCATATATGCCTCTGGTAATTTTTCACAAACTCACCTTTTTAGCTGAGAGGGCTAATTTTTTGGCAGGTGGTGGTGACATTGTTAGTCAAAGCCTCACATACACTGGCTAGTGTGGGTGACTTTGATTTCATAGTACTGGTTGTTTCAGGTTGCTCAGCATCCATTGTTGGGGAGCAGCATGGGGAACTTGTGTTCCCACTAGTGGGGGAGCTTTGAGTTGAAGACTGGCCATTCATGCGTGACTCTTGTTTTCCATTTTCCATTTCTTCTTGATTTGTCTTTTACTCCTTTCCTGAGTTTCAACACTTCCAGTTTTAGCAGCAGAAGATGGAGCTAGACCCTCATTATCCCAGTTTGGTTTAGAATCTTCCTGCATTACTGCTTCATTGTGGGGCTTGTGGCATTAGATGCCTTTAACTTGGCATGAAGAGGCTTTTTCATTCTACTCAACTGATCGTCCAAAAAATAAGGGGCATATGACGTTTTACAGCTAAGCTTAGGAGAAGGGCCTGCGCTAAGAGGTCGTGGACGGTTAACTCCATTATGGTCCTTGTTGCAAGGCAAAATGTGTGCGTTACCGACCGGGACCCCAATGTCTTCCACTTTTTGAGGCTTCTTTTCATGTAAACCCTCGAGTTTCTGAAAATAAAATAAAAACAAAAAAACAAAAACGAAACCATGAACAAATCAGTTTTTTCCTTTATACACCCTGATGACAATGGAATAATTTAAAAAAGTAATCATTTTCAGATCTCCTGCATCAGCATTGCCAGAGAACCGAGCCTCAATGACAGTGTAAAATACAAATGGAACCAGTGATAATAAATTAATGGGAAAACAGGTAACAAGGTTTATGCTGTCAGCTCTCTAGTGGTAGAGTCACAATTTATTGAGCACGGTCATCTGGACTCCTCACAATGCTGTGTAAAGTTTATCACCTGCAAGCTCCAACAATCACTGATACAAAGCTTTCTTCCTATCCTAAGATTTTGTTCAGAGGAGCATATTTGCTGTCCAAATACATCTCATATGAACACAGCGCATGAACCAAGGTTACTGATTGAGTTTAGAGCACTCTGCACTCATCCAGCTCCTCATTCCCCGGGTGCTTGGCAACTTGTTTTGCAACAGCTCTATGGAAACTATGTAGACACCATCCATATGGCAATTGAGTTGAACAGATTCACTGCATTAATAACATGGGTACTGGAACTTGTCCTTGAATTTGTTCTATATTTGATGTATTAAACGGGTGTCAAGGACAGACAACCGGTTTAAATAGGAACACAATGCAGATGAAGAATTGTTTGTTTTCAGGGTGAAAAACTGACGATTTTTCATAAACTGATAATAGTAAAGAATCTGGTGTGACATGGCTAACTCACACCTCATGAATAATACGGACACCTTAGCGCAATTACTAGCTTCATAATTTTATGAAAACTACTCCATATTGACGAGATAGTGGCACACTGCTGACATATCTGGTGACTGCTTCCAGGTAAACATACACTGCACAGTCACAAGGGAGAATCTACTCAATATAGGAAGGATGAAACTCAAAACATTCAAATAATCTTTGGATTACCCACCTTCCCAATAAGAGGGGACGATAAACTGCCATTGGATTGGGTCTTCTTCAAAGTAGGAGGAACAGAGCTGGGACGAGGTATTTGGTTTTGTGACACTTTACAGACAGCGGGATCAAAACTCTTCTTGGAGTCTGGAACCCTGTAAAACAGGAGACGATACAATATTTACAACCCCTGGCAAAAATTATGGAATCACCTGGCTCGGAGGATGTTCATTCAGTTGTTTAATGCTGTAGAAAAAAAGTAGATCACAGGCATGGCACAAAACTAAAGTCATTTCAAATGGCAACTTTACGGCTTTAAGAAACACTAAAAGAAATCAAGATAAAAAATGTGGTAGGTAGTAAGGGTAATTTTTTTCATACCAAGCAGAGGGGAAAAAAATTGTGAAATCACTCAATTCTGAGGAAAAAATTATGGAATCATGAAAAACAAACACACGAAAGAACACTCTGATACATTACTAGTATTTTGTTGCACCACCTCTGGCTTTAATAACAGCTTGAAGTCACTAAGGCATGGACTTAATGAGTGATAAACAGTACTCCTGATCAATCTGGCTTCAACGTTTTCTGATTGCTGTTGTCAGATCAGCTTTGCAGGTTGGAGCCTTGTCATGGACCATTTTCTTTAACTTCCACCAAAGATTTTCAATTGGATTGAGATCCGGACTATTTGCAGGCCATGACATTGACCTTATGTGTCTTCTTTCAAGGAATGTTTTCACAGATTTTGCTCTATGGCAGGATGCATTATCATCTTGAAAAATGATTTCATCATCCCCAAACATTCTTTCAATTGATGGGATAAGAAAACTGTCCAAAATATCAATATAAACTTGGGCATTTATCGAAAAAGTAATGACAGACATCTCCCCAGTGCCTTTGCCTGACATGCAGCCCCATATCATCAATGACTGTGGAAATTTGCACGCTCTCTTCAAGCAGTCATCTTTATAAATCTCATTGGAACGGCACCAAACAAAAGTTCCAACTCCTGCATAGCTGACTTGCTGCGGGTTCCGCCCTGATGGTTGACATATGCCACAGCCGTGGCATTGTCCGACTGAATGTGGATGTGACAGCCCTTCAGGAGACGATGAAAGCTTTTCAACGCCAAGTAGTTGGCCCGAATCTCCAGTAGATTTATGGGCAGAGAAGACTTCGTTGGGGTCCACCGACCCTGGGCTGTGTGATGGAGAAAAACCGCTCCCCAGCCGAGGAGACTGGCATCGGTAGTCAGCACGTCCCACAGGGCCGGCAGAAAGGATCTCCTCCATGAGAGAGAGATGACGGGATCAGCCACCATCGGAGAGAGCGCCTCGTTTCCGCCGACGGATGGAATGTCCAGTGAAGGGTGAACGGGCTGTGATTCCAGGCCAATAGCAGGGCCAGGTGAAGTGGCTGGAGATGTAGCTGGGCAAATGTACTGCGTCCATTGCCGCCACCATGTTTCCCAAGACTCGCATTGCAAGCCAGAGGGAGTTCGGGAGGGGCCGAAGAAGCGTCCGAACTGCACAGCACAGAAAATGAGCCTTGTCCTGGGGGAGAAGCACAAGTCCCCGAGACGTGTCTAGAACCATCCCTAGGAATGTGAGCTTGCGTCTCAGAGTTGGCGAGGATTTTGGTAGGTTGAGTAGCCATCCTAGGCACGCGAGTGTCTACCGTGAATCGGACATTGTCCGCGCAGTCCCCGCAAGACTAACCTTGATTAACAGGTCGTCCAGGTAGGGGAGAACAGAGACTCCCGTGAATGCAGGATGGTCACAGCCACCATGACCTTGGTGAAAACTTGCGGGGCAGTCGCCAATCTGAAAGGAAGAGCGACGAACAGGTAGGTCCTCGTAGACAGCAAAGCGCAGGAACCTCTGATGTGCCTCAGATATCGGGATATGCAGGTGAGCGTCCCGGATATCGATGAAAGCGAGGAACTCCCCCTGTTGCATGGACGTGATGACAGAACAAAGAGATTCAATCGAAAATGCCGGGTCCGAACAAACTTGTTGAGCTGTTTCAAATCCAGAATGGGATGGAAGACCCATTCTTCTTGGGCACGATAAACAGATTCGAATAGAATCCCTGGAAACGCTCGTTCTGAGGTACTGGAATGACGACTCCTGTTCGCCGGAGGGAGTCGATGGCCTGAAAGAAGGCGCACACCTTTGCCGGCGTTCCCGTGGTTTGGAAGGGAAGAATCTTTTGGGGGGGGGGGGGGGGGGGAAGAGTGTAAAACTCGATGCTGTAGCCGAAAGACACCAATTCCCGAACCCACTTGTCATCTGTAACAGCGAGCCAGATGTGCTGAAAGCGAAAAAGTCGGCCGCCAACTTGGGAGGTGTCTTCCAGAAAAACTGAGTCAGGGAGAGGAGAACCTCTGAGACCCGGACTTCTTCGACTTGGTCTGTCGGTTGCGGGGCTGCCAGCTTGAACTTGACTTGTTGGGGGCCTGGGACCCATGTCTGTGCGAGGCGCACGGGACGGCTGTGATGGGCGGGAAGTAGACCACCCGAACGAGTTCCAAAAGATCGTAATCTTGTCTGTTGACTCTTGGTAAACTTATGCTTGGGCTTCTGCTGAGGAAGAGAGGTACTTTTACCTCCTGTAGCGTCTGAGATAAGCTTATCAAGGTTTTCCCCAAAGAGACGCCCGCCTAAATAGGGCATGCTAGTGAGAGACTTCTTTGAGGCCAAATCCGCCTTTCACTCTCGAAGCCAGAGGGTTCGGCGAATCGCAATGGCGTTTGAAGCCGCCACCGCAGTGCAATTGGCCGCATCAATAGAGGGGTGAACCAAGAAATCCCCTGCCACAGAAATCTGAGCGGCCAGATCCAACAACTCTGGATCTGAATCCCGGTGACTAAGGCGGAATTCAAATCACCTGCCAGGTCACAATGGCCTTAGCCACCCACATGGAGGCGAAGGAAGGGGATAGAGACAAGCCTAAAGCCTCAAACACCAATTTTGACAAGTGTTCCAGCTGACGGTTGGTGGCATCCTTGATAGACGTCCATCAGGGAGAGAGAGTAGAGTCTTTGAGGCCAAACGGGACACACGAAGGGTCCACCTGCGGAGGGTCTGCCCAGGCTTTTGATACCACTGGCAAAAAGGGGTAACGGGCCTCGATCGCCTTCGATTACCAAAACGCTTATCAGGCTGGTACCAATGTCTCTGCAGAACCTCCTGAATCTCAGGGTGGTCTGAGAAGAATATTAGAGGTCTCTTGAAGGAGACCACGTGGTCTGAGGGTGCGACCAGGGCTGGGTCAGCCACTGACCGGGCTTAATTAACAGCCGAGACCAGGTCGTCCACCATGGCAAGAGTATTAGAGGAGGCCGAATCAAAGGGAGCCTCCTGGTCCGGATCCAAGTCAGGATCACGGAGCTCACCAGACGAGCGTGAGTCATTGAACATGCTCCTTGTAGGTGAGGCACGAGTACCCTGTGATGGTGCCGTGGATGAGCTCCTGCGGAGCCTCTCCCTACCAGAATCATGGAAGAGAGGGGAGGTACGAGCTCGTTCCCGAGAACGTGTCTTCTCGCAACCGGAGAGGTTGTCCTGGGAGCTAGGTGGCCTGAGGTGCAGGGCGAAGATCGGGCTGCAGCGCCTGGATCAGTGTCTCAAAGTAGCTGCATAGATTGGCTCACGGATTGCGATAATGCAACCGCCCATTCGGGGGTAGCAGGGCCAACTAGAGGACGTATCCTCACCAGTGGGGGCTTGCACAGAGGCAGAGGCACAGGGCTGAGTGGGAACAGAGGCACAGGCCTGGCAGAGTGTAGTAGAACAACCGCTTGGCATAGCCGTCTTACATGTAGTGCAAGAGGCATAATACACAGTAAAGACCTTTGGTGCCCTCTTGTTTTTATTGCCTGACATAATGTCAAAATTACCCCTGCTACACACAGTAGAAGTATACACTGCTGGATGTATAGCACAAACAGACAGGTTAGGGCTACAGCCGAAATAATGTATTGTCGCTGAGCACGACAGACAGACAGATTAGGGCTGCAGCAGAAACAACAGATCATTGCTGAGCCCTGTCACCTAGAAATGACAGCAAGCGTAGCGCTGGCCCAGGATTCTGTGTCTCCCTGCAGAGCTCCAACTGTGCCCATACGGAAAGTCCCTCTGCTGCAGAAAATGGCACCCATAGCAGAGAAAAAGCGCCAGAAATCAGACCTGGAGCTGTAAAACGCTAGGCCACGCTCACCGAGTGAAGCAGACACCAGGGTGGGACGCAAGCAGAGGGGCCGGACGGGGGCGTTGCTGGCTGGGCTGCATCATTACCGGGGGAGGAGAGAAGGTGGAGACGCTGTGTAGGCCCGAAGCCGGGGCCTAAATTAATGCAGCAGGCCGCCGTCCGAAAGGGGTCCGGCGCGGAGCACACCGCGCGGAGTGCGGTGGGCACAGGAGGCTCGGGCAGCAAGCGTGGCACAGTACCTTGTGACGGCTCTCATCCCTGATCCCCCATAAAGGGGCAGGGGAGCGCAGACATCCATCCCAGGGCATCATGGTGCAGAGGGCTAGATCCCATTCTTCTATATGCTGCAGGAGCCAGGGCCCAAGGGAGAACTCCTGCAACCCAGATTCCCAACTGTAGGGTCTGGAGAAGGATGCTGCAGTGAGCCAGCCATCAACCTGCAACCTAGAGTCCCAACTGTGGGGTCTGGGGAGCATTACAGGTATAAATGATCTTGAAGAAAATAACAAACAGTGTCTTGCCTCCTAAGACACTAAGCAAAAAACTGGCTAGATTATGTCAGCCAGGGGGTTATATACTGCTGGGGAGGAGCCACTGTGCTTCTCTTTCAATTGCTTAGTGTCACCTCCTAGTGGCAAAATAGCAGAACCATCGTCCTGTTTCCCCCTATGAGGGGAAGGAGAAAAAGCTGTGGCGTTTTTAAAAATCTCATGCACACACTTCACTTTTGTTCCTGACTAAATTTGGAAACCACAGCATTGTTTTTTAATTTTGCTGCATGTCAATTTTTTCATGCATCAAAAGCGATGAAAAAGTGAAAAGGCCAAAACAAACTAATTTGGTTAAACATGCACTGTACACAGAGCACACATGTAGTACGCATCAAAAAAAGGCAAAAACATGTGCTTGACCACAGCATTTTTACTTCCATGAGAGGATTTGGCTGCATGAATATAGCCTAAATATTTCCTATATTTACACAATAAAAACACATTATTTTACTCATGTAATCCATTCATGGCTTATATAATACACTGCATGATTTTGTAATGTAGTATATTGAGCCTGCAACAACTACACAGACACCTCATTAGGAACACAACAAACCAGCGTGACTTTGTTGGGCAACATGCAAAATTGAAACATGCTCGATTTTCCTTTGGAAATCACATGAAACTCATTCATTCAAGTCTTCCCATGGTATAGCATCCAACTTTTATGGATATATTACAATTCTGTAACATAGGAAACTTAATGGTCCTGTAAGTTATCAAGAGTTGCTACAATAAAATAAAATAAAATATAATAAAAACAGACAGCACATGGATGACAAATCAGAAAAAAATCATTCCACTTTTCTGGATGACAATTGAATTGACTGTCACGTGTACCTACCCTAAGTGGGTAAATAGCCAAGATCAGAGTTAGTGCCAATCCTGTCTCTACTAGGTGGCACACACAGAGGGCACTGTAAAGGAAATGTAGCCAAAACTCCCCCCTCAATAACTGCCAATTAACAGCACAGGTCATTTAAGAGGTAGAGGAATCATCATAGATATACTTGAACTATGCTTACTGAATCAAACAATTCTGAAACATATATTGCCAATTAAAATCACATTTAATTAAATAAAACAAAAAAAAAAAGAAAAGTAAAGTTGGAAAATGCAGAGAATGCAATACCTGACAAGTTTTATTTATAATCGTGATATTTCACTGAACATTTGTTTTACTGTAAATGCAGACTCATCTGTGAAGGAAGAGCAAGCACTTAAGTGCTCACAGGCTCGAATTGAGCAAGTCGGACGTTCTGACGGGCTCGACATGAGTAACAAGTATAATGGAGGTCATTTAGTGATGGGCAGTCCGGCTCTCTGCCCACATACAGCCAGCTAGGAACAGGGCATGTTTTTTTTAAATACATAGAATCTGGACATGTTGATTTAACCACCAGTGGGAGCCATTCAAAGACTGCAAGCAGCTCTCATCGTACACTGAAGGAAGCTAGCTCTGTGCTGGATCGTTCACCAACAACAAACTGAACACACACGATACTTGACTTGAGTACCCAATATGTTATCAAGCAATGTTATCAATGCAAGCACGCTCGGTCATCATTAGTGAAGACATAATTCTCAATTTTTTAAACATGTCTAAGAAGAAAAGATACATACCTCAAGTAGAAGAGAACATAAGCCTGCTGATTTAGCACAACCTTGATGTTACTAGCATGAACAAGTGAATCATTCATTTGATACCACTGTCCATTACTCGCCTGCAAAAGAAAAAGTCCCAAATATTAAAATATGCAAATGTTATGTGTAAATAATAATAGTGAGAAAAAGAGAATTTTGTTTACGTACCGTAAATTCTTTTTTCTTTAATCATCAATGGGAGACCCAGACAATGGGGTTTAGGGCACTGCCCTCCGGAGGTCACACTAGGTACTACAAGTTTGTAGACACCGCCTCCTCCGCTTATAAACCCCTACCGCAGGGAACATCCTCAGTTTGGTCCATAAGCTGCGAGGAGAAAATAAACCACACCCGAAACATCGGGAAGAATGCCGTGCACAGACGGTCAACAACCCGGCAAACACTGTCTCAACAGAGAGCAGAACAAATGCAAAACATGCAAAGGAACAACTGGGTGGGTGCTGGGTCTCCCATTGATGATTAAAGAAAAAAGAATTTACGGTACGTAAACAAAATTCTCTTTTTTCTGGTCATCATAATGGGAGACCCAGACAATGGGGATGTCCTAAAGCAATACCCCAGGGCGGGAAGAGTTCCTCAACAAGACGGATAACACATGGTTCCCTTCAAAGGTGGGCAACCGCCGCCTGGAGAACCCGCCTGCCCAGACTTGCATCCGCAGAGGCATGGGCATGCACCATATAGTGCTTAGAGAAAGTGTGCAGGCTGGACCAAGTGGCCGCCTGACACACCTGTAGAGCAGACGCTCGATGTCGCAAGGCCCAAGAGGCACCTACAGCTCTGGTAGAGTGAGCCTTCAATCCCACCGGGAGAGGCAAACCAGAGGACCGGTAAGCCTCTTGAATGGAAGCCTTAATCCATCTGGCCAAGGTTGACTTCGAAGCCGCGGACCCCTTACAGCGACCTGTCGTAAGAACAAATAAGGAATCCGAACTCCTGAAGGAGGCGGTCCTGGACACATAAATGCGTACAGCTCTCACGAGATCCAGAGTATGGAGATCGCGCTCCACCTGATGAACGGGAGCGGGGCAAAATGATGGGAGAACAATCTCCTGGTTCAGGTGAAAAGTTGAAACCACCTTCGGCAAGAATTCTGGCCGTGGGCGCAACACCACCTTGTCTTGGTGAACCACCAGAAAGGGTGACTTGCACGATAGTGTAGCCAATTCTGAGACCCTCCTTAGAGACGTAATCGCCACCAGAAAGGCCACTTTCTGGGACAGACGAGATAGAGAAACATCTCTCAGTGGTTCAAACGGCGGTTTCTGTAAAGCCGCCAGAACCATGTTAAGGTCCCAAGGGTCCAGAGGCCTCTTGTAGGGTGGAACCATCCGCGACACCCCCTGCAGAAATTGACGCACCTTCGGGAGGAGCGCCAATCGCCTGTCAAACAGCACCGAAAGTGCTGATACTTGACATTTCAAAGAGCCAAGGGATAATCCCAACTCCAACCCCGACTGTAAGAAAGCCAACAACGTCGGGATGGACAAGGGCCAAGGAGACCGTCCACCAGAGGCACACCAGGTAAAAAAGATCTTCCACGTACGGTGGTACATCTTCCTGGAAACGGGCTTCCTAGCCCGATTCATGGTGGCCACCACTGTAGGGGAGAAACCCCTAGATGTCAGTAGCCAGGCCTCAAGAGCCATGCAGTCAACCTGAGGGCCCTGGAATTGAGGTGGAAGAATGGGCCTTGTGCGAGTAAATCTGCGCGGTCTGGAAGAGCCCACCTGTGTCCGCCTGACAGTTGGCACAGGTCTGGGTACCAGGACCTCCTGGGCCAATCTGGAGCCACTAGAATGGCTATCCTGCACTCCGACCTGACCTTCCACAGAACCCTGGGAATCAGAGCCAGAGGAGGGAACACATACGGCAGTTGGAAGCCGGACCAACTCAGTATCAGAGCATCCGCCCCCAGGGACTGAGGATCCCAAGATCTCGCCAAGTACTGGGGCACCTGATGATTCAGCCTTGAGGCCATCAGATCCACGTCCGGAGTGCCCCATCTGCTGCAGATGTCCCGGAAGACGTCTGGATGCAGGGACCACTCTCCGGCGTCCATCCCCTGCCGGCTCAGGTAGTCGGCCTCCCAGTTCTCGACCCCTGGGATGTGAACTGCGGAGATCAAGCAGTCGTTTTCCTCCACCCACGATAGGATGCGGTGGACTTCGGCGAGGGCCTGAGCGCTTCTGGTCCCTCCCTGATGATTTATGTAGGCGACGGCCGTCGCATTGTCGGACTGTACCCGAATGGGTCGTCCTGCCAGGAATTTCTGAAACGACAGGAGCGCCAGATAGACCGCCTTGATCTCCAGGACGTTGATCTGCAACGTCGACTCCGCCTGAGTCCAGAGGCCTTGAGCCCTGTGGTGTAAGAACACCGCGCCCCAGCCCTTCAGACTGGCGTCGGTGGTCACCACTAACCAAGAAGGTTTGAGGAAGGATCTTCCCCGTGACAAGTGACGTGGCTGGAGCCACCACTGCAGGGAGTCCCTGGTCGGTTGTGACAGTGCCACCAACCGATTCAGAGAGATCGCTCTCTTGTCCCACCGGCGAAGAATCTCCAGCTGGAGAGGACGGAGACGAAACTGTGCAAATGGCACCGCCTCTATAGCCGCTACCATGCGTCCCACCAGTCTCATCAATTCCCGAAGGGATGAGTGAGGTGACAGGAGAACGTGCTGTACTCCTGAGTGGATCGCCAGCTGCTTGGCCTGAGGAAGAGACACCAGGGCTGAGTCCGTGTGGAAATCCATGCCCAGATATGTCAATGACTGGGTCGGAACCAGGGTCGACTTCTGAGTATTGAGAAGCCACCCGAACTGCTCCAGAGACCTCATGGTCGCTTCCAGGCTCACCCGACAAAGGTCTTCCGATGGCGCCCTGACCAATAGGTCGTCCAGATAGGGTATGACGGCGTGACCCTGCACATGCAGGAGAGCCATCATAGATGCCATCACCTTCGTGAACACCCTTGGCGCAGAGGCCAACCCGAAGGGTAGGGCCACAAATTGGAGATGTTCGTCCCCCACTGCGAATCGTAACCAGCGTTGATGAGCCGGTGCAATGGGCACGTGAAGGTAAGCGTCCCTGATATCGATGGACGCTAGGAAGTCCCCCTGCGACAGAGCCGCGATAACGGAACGTAGGGATTCCATGCGGAACTTCCGCACCAACACGCGACGGTTGAACAATTTTAGGTCCAGGACCGGTCGAAAGGAGCCGTCCTTCTTTGGGACAATAAAGAGGTTGGAGTAAAAACCCCTGAACCTCTCTGCCGTGGGTACTGGGACCACTACTCCGTCTCTGCGGAGTCCCTCCAACACCCGGAGAAAAACCTGAGTCTTTTCTGGGGATGGAACAGACCGATGGAATCGGGATAATGGTTTTGACGTCAGCTCTATCCTGTAACCTCGCGAGACTACGTCTCGAACCCACTGATCTTGAACGTGAAGTAGCCACCTGTCCTTGAATTGAGACAGGCGGCCCCCCACCTGTGGGGAGGCAGGATGAGAGAGCGAGTCATGTCGAGGCGGGCTTGGGGGTGGCAGCAGCTGCCCCCGCCGGCTTCTTCTGACGACTCTTTGAGCGCCACTGAGAAGCGGGCTTGCCCCCTCTGTCCGTGCGAGCGGACGGTGCTGATGACTGTGAGCTGGACCGAAAGGACCACTGCTTTGGGTTCCTCTTAACGGTATAACCGTGGCTTAGGCTTATTCTGCGGTATCTTAGACTCAGCAGAATCCTTGATCAGCTTGTCCAGCTCTGTGCCAAAGAGTCTGTCACCAGAGAATGGAAGATTCTGCAGAATCTTCTTAGATGTGGCATCTGAGTCCCAAAGACGCAGCCACAACAACCTGCGGATCGCTATCGCATTGGCCGAAGCCACAGCTGAGCGAGTGGCAGTTTCCAGAGACGCCGTCCTGGCGTAGTCCGCATAGGCCCTTGCTCTCTCAGTGAGTGCCAGGACCTCCGGACTGGACCTTGCCAGGTCAGTGATACCATCCAAGCAGGTAGTAATCGCTTGTAAGGTCCAGACCGTGGCAAAATTAGGGGCAAATGAAGACCCTACAGCCTCATAGGAAGACTTGGCGAGTTGCTCGACCTGTCTATCAGTAGCATCCTTCAGCGAGGAGCTATCAGAGGCAGAGAAAAGGGAGCGTGCAGCAATTCTAGTCATGGAAGCGTCCACCTTTGGAGACTGCGACCATTCCTGAAGCACCTCCTGGGGGAAGGGGAAGCGATTGTCCTTCGGTTTGCGGACATAACGCCGCCCAGGATGTAACCTGGGTGCTCTAATCACCCTTCCAAAATTAGTGTGGTCCATGAAGGATCCACTTGGTCTAGCCTCTGGCCGCAGCCATTGATAGACCTCCTTCGGGTGCACGACAACCTCTTCAGGGGGAGTCACGAGACGCAAGGTCTCATTGATGGAGGACACCAGATCCTCCACCCCGTCTGGTGGTTCAGACACAGACACAGACCCGAAGTTTGAACCCCCATCATCTTCCTCACCATCAGAGGAACGCTCCTCCTCAGAGAGAGCCTGGAGCTCGGGTGAATCCTCACGACGAGCCCGCTTAGGGGGTCTCACAGCAGAAGAGGGAGACACCCGGGGGTAACTGGAAGGAGTAGCTGGGCTTTCCAGTCTCCTATGCAGTGCCTCCAGTGACTGCGACATGGAGGACATCTGGGACAGCAAGGATTCATTGATCCTGTTCTGCGTTTCCCATGGCCCTTGGGTTACCTGAATCTCAGGGTACAGCACCGGAGCTGCTGCTGCCTCAGCTGAGCCAGTCCGGGCTTCTGGGCGTCCGCAGTTATTGCAGGACCCCTCCACCAAAGTTCCCTTGCAAGTAGCACAGGTAATGGTGTTATCCGCCGCCTTAGCAGCATGCTTCCTTACTGAGGACATAGCCACAGTAGGGGTTGTTGAGGCCAAGGCCAATAGAGCAAACAAACCGGGAATCCCGGTGGCTTACCGACCGCAGTAACGCGGTGGGAGGAAGCGGTGTGCGTGTGTGACCTCCGCGAGTTCCGGTCTCCCTCTGAAGTGCAGACACGTGCTGCCGTAGAACCCAGCCGGGAAGTGAGGGAGAAGATGTCCGCCGCCAGCACAGATGTGGGCGGCGCCGGGAACACGCGGGAGGCACACGCACACGCCCCCCGGTGACGTCATCGTAAGGGCTGCTTCTCCTCCTCCAAGCAGCCTCTGTAATGGAGGTGCTGGAGCCCGCAGCGCGGGAAAACAGTGCGGAATCATCACACACACATACACAGACTGTCAGCACATACAAACATGCACAGTCTACGGCCTCAGCCCCTGTGACACACAGGGCGGTCAGCCAGGGTGACCCCAGCACAGGGTACACCGCCAGATCCGCGGACCCGAGGGTAACGCGCGGTCTGAGTGTCAGGACACAAAGTGACAGACACTACCCCCATGCACACAGGAGACACAGAGTGCCTCAGTGCCGGTCCGGTCTGTAAGCACCATTTAGGGAGGCCTCGGACGGGGGTTCAGCCCAGTCCGGAGTGTAAGCACCATTTAGGGAGGCCTCGGACTGGGCTGGCTCCAGTCCGGTCTGTAAGCACCATTTAGGGAGGCCTCGGACGGAGCGGAGCTGTGCAAGGCTCCCATCTCCCACTCTCCAGAGCCCCCCAGAGAGGGATGGAAAGGAGCGCAACAGCGTACCGGGAGAACACAGAGTGTCCAGGCTCTAGGCCCTCCGGTACCTCCACCAGCGTGGGCCACAAAGGGTGAGCGGGGAGGCTGTCGCAGGTCCCGACTAGGACCATATTACCTTGTCTTCAGACGCCATCACGTAAGTAGTGAGAGTGCAGTGAAGTGCAAGCAAAGCGTGATCCTCCGAGCACACTAAGTTTAAAACTGAGGATGTTCCCTGCGGTAGGGGTTTATAAGCGGAGGAGGCGGTGTCTACAAACTTGTAGTACCTAGTGTGACCTCCGGAGGGCAGTGCCCTAAACCCCATTGTCTGGGTCTCCCATTATGATGACCAGAAAATGTATTATAGTATCTGATTTTTCAGTAGACTGAATAACACACTTTATTCATTATAAGATATAGTGCAACTCTGTATAGTATGGATACACATTTGCGCAAAGGTCATATTAGTATTTTCATGTGTTCTGATGGATGCGACATGTTTAAAAAAGGGCAAAGATTTTTTTTCCCATTCATTTTAAATTTTGGGAAATTATTTTGTAATCTGGCCATTTAAATCCTGTTTGCATAGTTTTGCTGGACACAAATTATGATGACAAATAAAAAATGTCTTCTCATGCTTCTTGCATCTGTGCACTTAAGACAGGTAGATATAGTTGGAAGCATAAAGTTCCATCTCCCGTAGATAGCTGATAGATTGGCAGAATGCCAACTAGTAGTAAGAAGAGGGGTTTAGTCTGGGTGCTAAATAGGAGTAGCTATACAGGGACTTCTGGGTCAGGGAGGGCCAAGCTGTGGATTCTGAGGAGGACCCAGTGGCATTGACTTCTATAGAGGTGACATGCAAGGCCTGGCTTCTCAGCTGCAAGAAATTCTGACTTTAAAAACATTCCTCCAACTACATTAAGATATTTGATTAAAAGAAATAAATTTGGGACCTCTTTAGACTTCATCAGAAGTTCATGAAGACAACCCCTTTAAAGACAGTTGCCTCAATGATCTGATAAAAGGCTCCTAAAGCCTCAGGTCTTTCAATCACAGGGATTAGATCCATCTAAAGAGTGCAATAGTTGATTGCCTCATACAGACAACACTTTATAGATGTACTTACCTTTACATAACAATAATAGTGTCCAGCATGGCAACTATACCCAGAATGTACAAGAACAGCATAGAGTGCATACATAACAGGGTCACCATTCGTCTGAGACATGTATGGACGAATATTCAAGAATTCTGGGTATCCAACATCCTACAAAAGGACATAGGTAATAATTAATGTACAGACAAAAGGTGTATTTTATAAAGTTAATCCCACATTATTAAAAGAGAAGCACATTTTAATTTCTTACCTTGGTTATTTTGCCACCACTGAAATTGGCAAATCTTTTCAGTGACAGCGTCAGGACATTTGAGGCTCTGTGAATGCTGAATCTCTTAGTGGCAGGAACTTTCTTCTTACATCTTAGAAACAATAAAATAAAGATGGTTATAAGCCATGCCAGAAATAGCAGAATTGGTTGATTGCTTACAATCAATGTGCAATATCCTGTGAAAGGAAATCTGACAGCTGATACATGCAGGCTGATCCACAGGTAGCATGAATCAGGCACTGGCTCAATGATTTCACCCAGGCAGCTGGGTTTCAGAGAAAAACACACTTTGAACCATGTCAATGACTGAGCGGAAAGGCATTCTGCCCATGGTAGGAGCATCATCTAACCACTATCAGGTAACCCCTTAAAGGGAATGTATCATCAGAAAATGTCGTCAAGCTTAAACCCCTTCACCACCCAGCAATTTTTCGTTTTGAGAGCATTAACTTTTTTATTTTCTGTCAATATAGACATATGAAGACTTGTTTTTTTGTGGGACGAGTTGTACTTTCAGATGATATCATTTATTTTACCATATATAGTGCACAGGAAAATGGGGCAAAAAATTCCAAGTGCGGCGAAATTGCAAAAAAAAAAAAGAAAAAAGAAAAAAAAAAAAAAAAGGGCACTTACATGTTTGTTTTTAGGGTTTTTTATTCACTATGTTCACTATATTGTTAAAACTGACGTAACAGAATGATGGCTCAGGTCAGTACGAGTTCGTAGATACCAAACATGTATATTTTTACTGTTATTTACGTAGTGAAAAAAAATTCAGAAGTTTGAGAAAAGAAAAAAAAAAAGAATTGCACTTTTTGCGCAACGTTCTGCGACCCGTAGCAGTCTCATTTGAGATCTGGGGCTGTGTGACGGCTTATTGTTTGTGGCTTGAGCCGAAGTTTCTAATGATAGGGGGTTTTGGGGTAGATGCGCTGTTTTGATCACCAGGTATTGCATTTTATTACAAAGTTGTGGCGACCAAAATAACATAATTTTGGTGTTCGGACCATTTTTTTTGTTACGCAGTTTACAGATCTGATTAACTGATTTTATATCTTGACAGATTGGGCATTTCTGAATGCGGCGATACCAAATGTGTATTTTTTTATTTTTAAATCAGATGATTTTTATTTTATTTTCCAAAAATAAAAAAAATAAAATCACAAAACGCCATTCACATTCAAATCGTGTACAAAGCATTAGTATTATAAATTTCCCTTTATTTTCCCAGAATAAACCCCCCTCCCCCGACTTAGTACTTTTATTTTAAATGGTGCAAAAGGGGGTTGATTTGAAAGTGCGTTGTTTTTTTTTTCTTCATATTTTTATTTTTTAATTTATTCTTTATTTTACACTGTCACATAGGGCGCCACAGTGATTGCTTGTGCCATGCCCGGTGAGCTGCAGCACATCGGGAAATGGCATAAATGATCACTGTGTTTGGTTGGCAGCCCTTGCCAACCACTCACAGGAAGTGATCCCTGATAGCATCCGGGGTCACTGCAGGAACCCGGGCTATCAGGCGACAGCTGGAGATCACGCAATCTTATCGCGGGATCTCCGATCACGGAGGGGAACAGCACGGTCCCAGCTGCGGCGCTTTTGGATAGTGCGGTCAGTGAATGACAGCGCGATCCAAAGAGCTAACAGTATTTATTGGATCGCAGATCCGATTGGCGCTTTTAGCCCCAGCTGAGATGTGATCAGCTGAGATGTCAAGGAAATGATGTGAGCTCACCGCCAAAGGTCACATCAAAGTGATGGAGCCTACCCATGACGTACATGTATGTCATGGGTCGTGAAGGGGTTAAAGTCATTAATAATGGCTATATCATGGATAACTAAAGTAACAGAGGAGCAATCACATGACCCAGTTACAAAGGAGCAAATAAAACAGTTCCTTACTTTGAGAAAATGTATTCTATCAGGCGAAAATATAAAATGATGGAAACATATGTAAAATGTCTCTTTTTGTAGATTTATAGTAAGAAATGCCTTTATTCGATGTACAGAGGGTACGGAAAGTATTCAGACCCCTTTAAATTTTTCACTCTGTTTCATTGCAGCCATGTGGTAAATTCAAAAAAGTTTATTTTTTTCTTATTAATGTACACTCTGCACTCCATCTTGACTTAAAAAATACAAATGTAGATATTTATGCAAATTTATTAAAAAAGAAAAACTGAAATATCACATGGTCATAAGCATTCAGACCCTTTGCTCAGACTCCCATATTTAAGACAAATGCTGTCCATTTCCTTGTGATCCTCCTTGAGATGGTTCTACTTCTTCATTGGAGCGCAGCTGTTTTTAATTAATATGATAGAAATAATTTGGAAAGGCACTCACCTGTCTATACAAGACCTCACAGCTCACAGTGCATGTCAGACCAAATGAGAATCATGAGGTCAAAGGAAGTGCCCAAAGAGCTCAGACACAATTGTGGCAAGGCACAGATCTCGCCAAGGTTACAATAGAATTTCTGCAGCACTCAAGGTTCCCAAGAGCACAGTGGCATCCATAATCCTTAATTGGAAGACGTTTGGGACCACCAGAAGTCTTTCTAGACCGGGTTGTCCTGCCAAACTGAGCAATCGTGGGAGAAGGGCCTTGGTGAGAGAGGTAAAGAAGAGCCCCAAGATCACTGTTGCTGAGCTCCAGAGATGCAGTAGGGAGATGGGAGAAAGTTCCACAAATTCAACTATCACTGCAGCCTTCCACCACTTGAGACTTTACGGCAGAGCGGGCCAACGGAAGCTTCTCCTCAGTGCAAGACATATGAAAGCCCACATAGAGTTTGTAAAAAAACACATGACTCCCAGATTATGAGAAATAAAATTCTCTGGTCTGATAAGACGAGGTTAGAACTTTTTGGTGATAATTCTAAGCGGTATGTGTGGAGAAAACCAGGCACTGCTCATCACCTGCCCAATACAATCCCATCAGTGAAACATGGTGGTGGCATATGGGGGTGTTTTTCAGCTGCAGAGACAGGATGACTGGTTGCAATTGAAGCAAACATAAATGCTAAAGCGTCACCTTCCAAAAGACAATGACCCTAAGCACACAGCTAAAATAACAAAGGAGTGGCTTCAGAACAACTCTGTGACCATTCTTGACTGGCCCAGCCAGAGCCCTGACATAAACCCAATTGAGCATCTCTGGAGAGACTGAAATAGCTGTCCACCAATATTCACCACCCAACCTGACAGAAATGGAGAGGATCTGCAAGGAAGAATGGCAGGGAATCCCCAAATCCAGGTGTGAAAAACTTATTGCATCATTCCCAAGAAAAGGGGATTTTTGTGTACTCACCGTAAAATCCTTTTCTCTTAGCCTCTAATTGGGGGACACAGACCATGGGTGTTATGCTGCTGTCCACTAGGAGGCGACACTAGGCAGAATCTGCAAAAGAGTAACAGTGGCTCCTCCTCTGTAGCATATACACCCTGGAGCAGGAAGTGCTTCTCCAGTTTTGTGCTAAAGCAGTAGGAGAGTTAACAGAATTCAACAGATAATGACAGTAAAAACAGGGCCTGCAACCACGCAGGCAAACCGTGTAAACAGATATAACTAACAAGATAATAATAATGTATCAGGGCCTGAGACTGATCAGGCATGTGTGTAAACCGGTAAGTTGGTAAGAGTTAGCAAGTAATATTAGTACAACAAGGCCTGTAACTAAGCAGGCATATTCGTAAACCGTGAAGAGTGAACGGAGCAATAATTGTATAACAAGGCCTGTCAACAAACAGGCTGACGGTACTACAAGGCCTGTGACTAAACAGACAAGATTAAACATTTAACATTAAACAGAGCGATGATAGTCAAACATTTGTAAACATGTTAACCATGCAACAGCTGAGAAGCTATGTAAGAACTGTAGAAAAGTCCCACAAAGGCAATAGGGTGGGTGCTGTGTCCCCCAATTAGAGGCTAAGAGAAAAGGATTTTACGGTGAGTACACAAAAATCCCCTTTTCTCCTTCGCCTCATTGGGGGACACAGACCATGGGACGTCCTAAAGCAGTCCCTGGGTGGGAAAGAACAATGGAACTAGTAACACTGTGCATGGTCAGTGAAAACTATGCACTGACAGACGAGTCGCTGCCACCTGGAGGATGTGTCCACTCAGACCTGCGATTGCCGATTACTGAGTGTGATTACTGTAGTGCTTAAGCATGTGTGTAGGCTGTCCGTTTGGCTGCCTACACTCTGGTTGCGCTGACCCCTGGCGCTGAACGGCCCAGGAGGCCCCCCCCCCAGCCGTAGCAGGATGTTCCGGGACACTGCCGGAAGAGACGAATGTGTTGACGGATAAGCGTCTTGGATGGTTAGACGAATCCCCCTGGTTAAAGGAGCTTTAGAGATTGACGTGGCTTTATTCCTGCCCTTTGGAAAAAGGAAGAGGAGAATCCAGCCTCTTTGAAAGGCGCTGTATTAGATACCTACGTGCGTAGGGCCCTAGCAAGGTCCCACGTATGTAGGACCTTCACGAACGGATCGAGTTGTACGCAGTGATGACAGAGAAATGTCTTAGAAGTATACCGTCTTAGAAAAAGGATGGGACCAGCCTTAGGGTAATCATGTCCAGGTGGAAAAACCAGAAACGATGGTTTACATGAGAGCGCTGTAAGTACTGATAGCTTTGCAAAGAAAAATAATTGCCATCGAAAACTACCGCTGTGTGGATGAGAATGCTAAGGATAATATCCTGAAGAGGCTCAAAAGGCGAGTCTTGCAGGGCCATGAGGACGATGTTTATGTCTCACGGAAGAAGTCCTGCTGTCTGGAGACTTTAATGGCAGATCCTTTGAAGGAAGGATTTTCGGAGACGTTTAGTGGCAAGACACCTTTGGAAGCAGGTGAAACTGCTGAAAACCTTGTGTGTGAGAGATCCTAAAGACAGACCTGAGTCTAGATCTGAGAGTAAGAAAAAGAAGTCCTTGGTATAAAGTAGAGCCAGGGAAAATGACCACTAGAGGTGTCCCAAGGAAGAAGAAAAGGAAAAACCATTACACATGTGTGATGGTATATAGTCGATAAGACTGGGTTTCTTGCTGTGACTATGGTCGCTACAACATCCTGGAAAGAAAGACCTTTGGGTTAAATTCCAGGTCTGAAGGACTACGGTATTAATTTCAAAGTTGAGGAGTTCTAAGGGAGAACTGGCTTTGAGTGAGCAGGTCTGGACTGTCTGTCCATGGTCCTGGAACTGCTGTTATGAGTTGGACGAATGTGCATCCAAGCACGTTTGGCCAGTCCGAAACCACAAGGATGCTACGGCGACATTATAGGTTGACATTCCGCACTATCCTGGTAGTGGGGAAGGAGTATAGAGGCGACGGCTACAGGTCCATTCTTGTACTAGTGCATCTGTCCTATGGACTGTGGGTCCTAGGATCTGGTCAGGAATATGGAACGTTGGCTTGAAGGCGAAACGCCGTCAGGTCCCAGTCTGTAGTTTCCTGGCACTGGTAACCTGACGGAGGACATGTGGAGGAAGGGACAGATTCCATGAATCCATATTTTTGGCAGGATAGGGAAAAAACCACTTCCCCAATGTGTCCTGTGGTATGAGAACAGCTGACAGTACAGTGTTCAAGGGTTCCACCCGGTGAAGGATGTGGCGGAACGTCTGACATCGCTTGGAAATTGCGAATACACATGGTGGTTGACACATGCCGCGGCTTTGGCATTGTCTGGTTGCGTCCTGGCTTTTCCGACTGTCAGACGGAGGCTGAATAATTTCAGAGCTATAACTACTGCCCGAATCTTTGTAGATTGAGGGGCATCTTGGGATGTAGGCGAAACTGCAGCCATGTGTACTGTGATGGATCACAGCCTGTTCTCGTGTCAACCCTGAGTACGGAGAATTGAAAAAGGCCAGAGATAGGGGTAAGCCAATGGAACCGTTGCCACTATTCTATAGCTGAGATTCTATAAGTGATGGTGTAGCCTGTGGCTATCAGGAGTACGTAGCGGAGCTGGGACTCCTGAAGTGTGCGTGCTGTGCTGCAGCGTGTGCCTTGTAATTGTAGTAGACATGTGCAGGGTAATCCGCAAACCGAGTCTCGTGAACAAGTCCAGTGAAAGTGACACTGTGTTTGCAGTCTCTGAAAAAAACATGCATTGAGGAATAAGTCGTCCGAGATGGGAGGCTGCTGGAATGTAGCATAGATTTGGCCCACCTCAGGCTGGGAAAAAACTCGTATTCTCCTTTGACTGTTGAGTCAATAAGGGACTGACTGTGTGGAAGAGGGTGCGGGCCACAGCCAAACAGGTAATTGGAGGGACCATCCTTTGGGTTCATGCGGTCGGGAGTTTGCGAGGTCCAGCATCGAAGCAGGCTGTGCAGAGTGGTTGCACATGTTATCTTAACCTAAGAACCTACTATAGGTGCAGTGAGGAGATTGGCAGCTGAGCCCGTGCTTCGCGTTCTGCCACCCAGAATTTCGTTTTTGTAGTCTGGGGAGGGAGGCCGGTTAGGCCTTGTGCAGTCGCAACCTCAACCCGGGTCCCCCAAGAGTGGGGAGTCGAGGAGGAGTATGGCATATAGCATCTCTGCTACAGTCCAGTGCCCCTGACAGTGAAGGGCTGAAAGGGGGGTATGCTATGACTTACCCATGCACTTGCGGATCGCGGTGTTTCAGCCTGTGTCTTGTGAGACATGGCTGTCATCACGGTCATCAGAACCCCAGCTGTGGGGTCTGGAGGAGATTGGCGGACAGACTGGGACGCCTTACAGTTGACAGGTAATTGCAGGGTACATCACCTTCGACTGTGCTCTTCAACCGTGGGGTTCCCACCACAATCTGGGAGTGCCAACTGTGTGGAGGCCCTAGAAGGGGGGAGTTGGACAACCCTTTTGAGACGTTCGATAACAACTGAGCTCCGCTAACGTTGGGAGGGTGGAGGGGAAAGACATGTCAGTGTCTCCCTTATTAGCTCCTCCTGGGGTAAAACCATAAGGTGGCCGGAGTACCAACAGGTACCTGCATCTGGCACGGTGGGGAGAAACAAACCGTTCGGTAGAGAGGTTGCCCGAACCACTGCAGGGATTAGGGATGAGTATGGCATCGGGAACCAGGGACGTTCATTCATTTATTTATTTATTATTACTGCAGGAAAAAACCAGTGCTGAACCAAATGGCGTGTTGCACTGCCCTGCATAGTATGACGGTGTGCAGAGGGAGGAGTGCGAACTGCCGCAGGGTACATCCCTGCCGGGTATTCTTCATTTGCCATTGGAGACTGCTGCACAGAGAAACTGTACTGATTTTTTTTTTTTTTTTTTTAAACGGGAGTCCCTGTGTGTACTGCACTTCAGATGTTGAAGTGACTATAATGGCTGCGGAGTTATTGGGGGAATGATGCCTAATCCCCATAACCTCCTTCAGGGAGGATAGGGGCAAAAGGATAACGCAGCAGTGGCAAGAAATTAGTTCATTGGCTCTGCCACCCCAGTGTGCGCTCCGGTAGGCATGTCACCTGTCATTGCTCCCCCACCTGCCACGCTCTGCAGTGGCAAGGTGACTGCAGGCTGCTGGCACCCTAGTGAGTGCTCTAGCAGACCTTCCACCTGGCATTGTGCTCCCTGAAGTGCAAGCCCTGTCACAGTGCCCCCACATACGCACATGCTGCGGTGACTGTGGGCTGCTGACACTCTAGTGTGTGCTGCAGCAGACCATTCGCTTGGCAGTGTGCCCCCTGAAGTGCAAGCCTTGCGGACAAGCAGGTGTCTGCAGGCTCTGCACATTGTGTATGCCTGGCACACACCACTGCGCCTGGCAGTGTGCCCCCCTTATTAGTCTCTGCTTCATTTTAGGCTGGGCAACCTATTGGGCAGCCTGTGCCTCCACACGTGGAAGCGCTGTCTGCCGCTGCTATACAGCGGCGTCAGCGCTGAGATAATGGCGGCGGGCGAGGAGAAAAGGGGGTCGGAGCCGCAAAAGAGCGCGCCAAGTAATGTGAAAAGGCGCGCTTTCTGTAGCCCCGTCCCGCCTCCTGTGCTGACGCCGTTGGGTCTGACGTCAGGCGGAGGCGGCGGGGGGCGGGGAAAAGCCCTATGACGTGCGTCTAGGCCAAAGCCGGGGCCTCGCGTGAATCGCGGGCCCGGGAGCGGCGGAGGTCCGCAGCCGGGAACTGCGGAGACCCCGCCAGACACAGCGATTGCTGCACCGGAGGCTGCACCCACAACAGCAAGGTGAGGGCCCCTTTGTAAGGGCAAGATATTGTGGCTGCTGAGGGTCTGGTGCTGAATATCTCATCCCCAGTGTCTGCAACGGCGTTGGACGTGTAGGCTGTGCCTGCTGTCCAACCTGTGCCTGCTGCCCAACAGGTGTTCCATCAGGAGCATGCAGCAGAGTTGTGCTTATGAAGTGTGCCGCAGGCAGCATTGAGATGTGCTGCGGCATTTGGGGGAAGCACCATTTGAGCTGGTTTTCTGGGTGTGCTGCAGCATTGAGATGTGCTGCAGCATTGAGATGTGCTGCAGCATTGAGATGTGCTGCAGCATTGAGATGTGCTGCATTTCTTGGGAAGCATGCTGCAGCTCATTTTTGTCTCCACGCAGCAGTGCTGGTTTTGGGGTGCCCCTTGCGGTGTGCTGCAGCGATTTGCAGTGCAGCTATGTGCCGCTGCGCGCCATACCTTGCGGCGTCTCGACCTAAGAGCCCCGAAGGGGAAATTAGGGAGGGATGCTGTGTCCACCTTCAGAGGACACTTGTCTGCTGTAACCCAGCACCCCAACCATGGGGAGCTGAGGAGAAGGTCGTCTATGCCAGTTTTCTATTCCATCTGTCTTGCTGCTTGCGGTGGGGACATGGAGCATTGCTGCGACCCAGAGCCCCAACTGTGGGGACTGGGGAGGAATGCGGGCCTCAGAACTGGCAAGTCTGGAAATCACTTTAACCCTGCACCTCCAACAGTGGGGGGCCGAGAAAGGAATAGCCCTTAGCAGACAAAATAGCTCGACCCAGAGTTCCAACTGTGGGGTCTGGGGAGGTATCTGTGGTCGACATGTCCCTTCAAAATAAAAATGCAGCTTCAAAAATTAAAAATAATGGAGAGAGAGTAAGAATGTGTGCCTCCTTTCAGACACTAAGCAAAAACTGGAGAAGCACTTCCTGCTCCAGGGTGTATATGCTACAGAGGAGGAGCCACTGTTACTCTTTTGCAGATTCTGCCTAGTGTCGCCTCCTAGTGGACAGCAGCATAACACCCATGGTCTGTGTCCCCCAATGAGGCGAAGGAGAAAACTCATGGCTGTACTGGCTCAAAAGGGTGCTTCTATTCAATACTGAGCAAAGCGTCTGAATACTTATGACCATGTGATATTTCAGTTTTTCTTTTTTAGTAAATCTGCACAAATATCTACATTTGTTTTTTTTTTCATTCAAGATGGAGTCCAGAGTGTACATTAATAAGAAAAAAATGAACTTTTTTCAACTTACCAAATGGCTGTAATGAAGCAAAGAGTGAAAATTTAAAGGGGTCTGAATACTTTCCACACCCACTGTAGATTTACAATGCTCAGGGTGTATATCAAATTATTCCTAAATGATAAAGTGCTACACAAAATGTAGACTGTTAGGCCCATTTCACATCAGCGTTTTTGCTGACTTGCGGCAGATCCTGCAGATTTACCGCATCTGCCGCGTAACGGCTGCACTTGCGGCAAGCCCCATGCATTCTCTATGGGTCTTGCGGCAGGTGCGGCAAATGTATTTTTTGCCGCAATACGGCACTTGCAGCAGGTCAAAAAAACGCAGTTAGTAGCGTTTTTTCTTAACGCGCCGCAAGTGCCGGGTCTGGCAAACCGCACTTGCCGCAAGACCCATAGAGAATAAATGGGGCTTGTCGATAGTGCAGCCGTTACGCAACAGATGTGGTAAATCGGCTGCAAATTTAAAAAACTGCTGATGTGAAAGGGGCCTAATAAAGATTTTGCTAATAAGCCATTTATACATTTACAGATTTCTTACTTTGCACACATGTAGGCATTTTCTCCACTTAAAACATCTGATCTTACAAACAGCTCCAGGGCTCGAATTATATTTGCAGAGTGCTAATAAAACAAACAAAGGCATGTAGATGAAAAAGACAAGCAGAAAAAAATATTTCTCACAATAAGAGCAATCGCAAAATACTAAATTGGGAAGACATATGAAACATATTGTGTACAACTGCACAGAATGGAGATTATTGCTGTCTAGTTCAAGCCGAGGTAGACGATGCTCCAGAGTTGTCGCTATGGCCCATACATTTCACCCATCTTGCCAGACAACGCTCTTCCATAAGCCATCTGGTGCTTGGCTTACTTAAAAAACAATATTTGATTTAACGTTTCAAAACTAAAAACTATAGTGTGACGCCAATATTGCCCAAAAGACAATAAATCTAATGCAAGACATATATGCCATTTTTTGTAGGATTTGAAACAGAATTCTGGTGCATTTTGCTTAGTAAATCTCCTTCAATGTTTTTAACTCCAACTACTTATGTGATGATGCAGACATGATAACCATTAATGAGAACCTGTCATCTATTTTGGGCGTTATAAACTGTGCCCACCACCTTATACATACTGTAATTGGTGTTCTTGTAACCCCTTTATATTCCCAGACTGGCCCCTGCATACCTCAGAAATCAACTTGTCCTGCGATGTATGTAAATTAGTTGTTTAGGGTCATATGGGTGCAGCACACTTCAGTCAGAGCCGCCCTGCTTCAAGGAAAACCCGCCCCGCTCCACTGAAAATGCTGCCCCTCCTGAGTGACTGCATGTGAATGACAGTGAGATCATTAACAAGTCTCACGCCTGATCCATCTTCACACTGAATACGGGCATGTAACTACTAGAGCATACAATGTTTCAGATTAGGCTGAGCTAACAGAATAGTTGCTAAGCAACATTAAAGTTCAAGATCAGATCAAACTAGTTTGTGCCAAGGAAAGATCTGTCACAATCTCTGTTACCCCCTTGTCTGTTGGCTCTCCATGCAGCTCAGGATCTGTTAACTCCTTCTCTGCTATCACATAGCACTGCTCACTGCTCTATCAGATGCCCACAGAGCCATAAAATGCAGTTTTTAAAACACAGAAAAATGTGAGAAAATAAGTCATGGCAGAAATAAAAGCATTAGCTTAGCTGCTATGTGACCCATCATTAACAACCAGTGGAGTATTTTTTTTTTTTCTGTTTTTCAATAAAATGACATTTACACTTTCAGCATTTGTGGCAAAACCAGCAACTGAATCACGGTAGTGGACGACATCTAACTTTTCATTTGCCGGTAAATTTCTACTAAATATACAAATCCTATAACCACAATCAGAAGTGACAGATTACTAAGTCGAATTATTGGATATACCGCATGCACTGTCGTTTCAGACATCTCCCATGACTACTTTCTTTTCTGATACAGTAAACAATTGCCAATTAGAATGACTACTTTAGAGTACAATGTCCTGTGAATAATATAGTCTCCTGCTGCTAATAAAGAACTACAAGTACAGAGGTTTCCTGAGAAGTAAGTCTTGGCGGTGAGGACAGCTTTGGGGCCCCGAAGAAAACAAACTGATAAAGTACTAAAAAAAAAGGTAAAAATTACCCGTATCTCCAGCGCAATATCCAGATATGGATCAAATGTGTCAGACACGCTCTTACAAACTGAACATTTTACTAAAAGAGATAAAAAGTACAAAATAGTTGAAACTATATAACTATATAATTGGTCAAACTATATTTTAAGACACATACGTCTCTCTCTCACCTCTAGAACGCAGGTAGCCTCCAAATATCTGATGAACTAAAGTTGTAGCTTGGCTTTGGCGGTCCAGCCTAGGAAGAACACAAAAAAAATGCAACAAATTCTCTTTCAAAAGGTTTTGCAACAAAGTAAACGGAGAATGGTGTCAATACCATTTTAAATTATAGCTTTAAAGTGAACCTGTCACCTACATTAAGCCCCCAGGCCATCACTACCTGTCCCTACTCCTTCCTATGACTACTCTAACTATCCCTCTCTGTCCTAAATGTGACCTGTGACCGTTTAATAAAATGTTTTTATTACTATGATAAATGAACAGGGGGCTACCATTACTAGTCCCCTGGGCGTCCTCTATCACTTTGTCGCCTCCTGTATTGTTTATCACGCCCAGATGGGCCTGATATTGAAACCTAAATACGCGCCCCCCAGCATGGCTCGCAGCCGTCTGCAGAGTGCTGGGCATGCTACTGAACGTGTCATTTCTGGTATTCCGTAGGCAGACTTCACGCTGCGCAGTACACGTGCTCTGTGGATGCACTTACAGTAGCTCATCACAGATGAGATGTTAAAGCTTACTCAAAGTCCATGTCAGAATGACTGTATATACTGATATTAGAATAAACCCAACATATATCTTAAAGGTAATTACACCAGTCTCATCAGGTCCAAGATCTTTTTAGCAATGTAAGCAGTTTGTATTGTGAAATTTGGTGAAAAGGTTCACTTCTAGACAGTTTTAGAAACATGAAGCTCATGCACAGCCAAACAGTTTCAGAAGCAATGGGAAATATAAAAGAAGAGATTATAAAATTCCGTCCTACTAAATCTTCTCGTAGATTCAGAACAAAAATCTGCATGGAAATTTGCAATGCCGTGTTAAAAAAATAAAAACAAAGTAAACAAGACTGGAAATAATGCTGTTTTTAATAGCTTTTTTTGTTAAAACACAGGAGTGGATACGAAGTGGAGACGTATCAATCTTTCATTTCAGATTCACTACTGCCTTTGGCTCAAAAAACTGCATGTAAAATTCCAGATAAAAAGGGAACCTGTCATGTCTTTTGTTTAATTGTTGTATTTATCCCAAAAAAAGCACTTTAGATACATAGATGTTTTCATTAGCTAGCTGTCCAGTCAAGCAGTTATACGAGTGGATAGCAGTCATGTCACTTAACTGCAGCAATGCCGAAATTCATCTAATGCTGTGTGTAAGGACCTGTGTGATGTCATGAACATGTGACCGTACAGGGCAGAAGTGGGCCAAGACATGAAGGACATGTAGACTTGGCTCCACCTATTATAGTGACATGGTCATGACATCACACAGGTCCTACAATTTTATTTGGAATTCGGCATTGCTACAGTTGATTGACTTGACTGGTAACCACCCACATGACTGTTCTGGACCGTTAGCTAATGAAAACATAAGTATCTGAAATGCTTTTTGGGAACAAATACAACAATTTAAAAAAAAGACAGGTTACGAATGTACAGTACATAATCTAAATAACACTGGAGGTGGATTAATAACAAAGGACATGACAGGTTTACTTTAAATAAAAAAAAAAACATTTGGAACGGCACGGCTTGAAGCTAGTTTTAAAAAAGCTGTTTACTCTGCACCCCCCCCAAAAGTCCTGTTCAGATGGATTTCAGGCAGAGCATACATCTCGAGATCCAGAAAACATTCAGAAGGGGCTCTTAGAATCCACTAGATTTACAAATCATGTTAAATATCCTTTGTAACATGCCTCTGATAAATACTTATGTGATAGACTGACATGGAAAAAAATAAGAATCACTACATAAGTTACTTGGCTCTTACTTGGCATATCCATTTAAACAAGCTTTTTGCATTGCATCAATTGTATATCGCAGGAACTCATGGGCATCTTCCTGACTTCCAAAACGGAAATGACGGGCAATTTCTAAATAGAGAATGATAAAAGTAAAAGGATGGATTAACTCAGGACTATGTGGCAGACTATTCGTCTACAGGTTTGAAATAACTATTGGATGGTTACACTTTTTTGATGCATTAAGGGTAGGGAAAGAGTTAATGGAGGCGGGGGAACATACAAGCTAACAACTGCTGAAATGTTTTAAGTATCGGTGATCAGTTCTGTAGATCCTGAAGACAAAGAAGCTTTCTATTTTTTAAAGATTGTACTAGTGGCATTAACGATTCGCGGTCGCAGCAGTTGCGGCTGAGACCAGGCCCGCACAAGTAGGGGGACTCGCGCCTCCCTGCAGGGGGGCCCAGGTCTCCAGCCAACCCCGCACCATGTGTTAGAGGAGGGGAGGTGAAGTGGGGGAAGCTTCATGCGGCTGATCCCACCCCTCCTCTCCTCTGTTTCCCTGGCCTGCAATGTGTGGCCGGCACGCAGGTAACAGCAGCACGCAGTGCAGCATTACCCCCTCCCCGATCCTCATTTGTAGCTGGAAGTCCCCGCGCTTAATCTGTGGCTAGCAGCTAGCACAACCCCCCTCCCCCCATCCTCATCTGTTGCTGCCAGCACCCCACCCCCCCCACCTCACCTAGCACTAAGTGGGGCCCTGGTCTAAGTGTTGCACCGGGGTCCGCCAGGGTCAAGGTACACCACTGGATTGTACATATATAAAATTTAAACTTTACTTCCTCGATGACCTATAACTTCAATGTGTTAAAAGCATGGTTTCAATTGACAAAGTTTTCAAAAAAAAGAGCAGAGAAACCCCACCCCCAAACTGCCAATAGGCTATTCAAATCTGTTTAAAAGTAAATTTTCCCTCACAATGTTTTTCTTTATCTTTTTCACCCAAGTGACAGATTCATCTAGGGCCCATCCTGCTCTTTTAAAGGGGCGAGCCCCGCCGCAAACCCCCGCGGCCAATGCGTTTTGCACTCTAAGCGATCGTTTGGGCTCCCCAACAGTCGCCTTTAAAAGCTCGCAATGGCCGCTGGCGGCCAAGCTTTGGGCGTACCCATGCCCCCGCACGATCGCAATGGCCGCTTCGCGGCCAATGCTTCGCGCGTATCCCCATGACAACCCCCCGGGGGGGGGGAAAAAACCATTGCAATTATAAAAATAAATGCAGAGACACAATTACTATGAATCTGCCCGGACTTAAACACCCGGGGTTGACTTTATTTGAATTTTATCCCAGAGTTCTTCTTAGTAATGTCCGTTTTTTTTTGCCCTGGTCTTCTAACAACTGTGATCGCTTGAGTGTTTTCTGGGCTGACCAAAAAAATCACTTGTCAATGAAGGCCCAC
>JARQOC010000006.1:282139389-282240772 GCA_033576535.1 Allobates femoralis
GAGAAGTCTAAACCTCTTTAAAATGATGATCTAAAAAAAAAAAAAAAAAAATGATGTAAACAGAATATGCATATATGAAGATATACTTACAGTTGCGGCTATGCTCCTTGGACAGCAGGTAATTAGCTAGAGGAGGGGTGTATGTCAGGCACTGGACAGTAGAATTTAAAAAGCAAGTGTTTCCCAGATTTTGAAGGCCTGCTCCCACCCTGGACACTCGCTCCCATTTCATGGATAACTTCTCCACTGGAAAGAGAACTTTTTGAGGATTTGGAATGCCATCTGAGCAACTAGATGCATGGTCACCACCTGAAACAAAAAGCAAATTAGAAACTTAATACCTCCTGTGTTACACAAAAACAAACGGAGACCATCATACATCACCTCTTTACATGTGCCATCAATATACAGGACATAAAACTGGAAAAATAAAACAAAAAAACCTGAGCTGCCTGCATGGTCTGTGGGCTACAAGTGAGGTAGAGTGGCGAATTCTGAGCCGAGGGTAGCTTCTAAAGGGAAACAGCCGCCCAAGATAGCTGGAGGGCGAGGTTAGCTTGGGGTGACTGTTGGCCCCTTCTTCTGTCTTGCTGGAGCGGAGGCGTATCCCGGGGACAGTGCCAATCCGAGACGCCCGCCCGCGGACGCTCGTGATTGGTCCGGGGGCGGTCCGTGGGCGGGCAGAAGCGCCATGGAGGCCACAATAAGGCCTGGGGCTAAATTTATGGCAGTGGCCCGGATCGGGAGGCCCACAGCGCGGACCCTCAGATCCGGAGCTGTGCCAGGCAGATGCCTGGTGCGGCAGCAGTGTCCCCAGCTCACTGAAAGTGAGTGTGCCGGCCATGTGTGCTGGGCAGAGAGTGGCTGCAGTGTGGGTCCTCTCTCTGCCTGTAAAAAGGAAATGTGCAGGACGTGCAGAATTGGAGAGGGGCTTACAGGTCCTAAAACAGGACCAGGAGCCCCTTGATGAGTAATGAAATGCCCCCTGTGGCCCCCACCTCCTGTGCCTGATGTTAAGAAGGCAACCCCTGCTGCAGCCATGACTATTTAAGACTCCTGGCCATTCAGGCTGCATGTAGCAAGCCTGCATCCAGTCTGGGTACGTGGGCTCATGTCGTCTGCTACTCCAGAGCAGTCCCCCAATTGAAGGATCAGAGGGGGAAGCTGAGGAGCTACCAGGAGGGGAGCTGGTAAGGGGAGGATGGGGCGGATGGAGGGGATTATCTGGGTCACGGACCTGGGGTCTGCTTGCTGCCGCCAGGTGCCTACCTCGTCCTGTGAGGTGCCGAGATCCAGACACGAAACGCCAGTCCAGGGATCAGAGCGTCTGATGACCCTACCGACCGGCTCTGGTGGGCGAGCGGGTAGGGGAGCGAATGGGCCAGGGCAGGCACCAGTGTCCGGCTTCAGGATTTCCAAGGATCCACTTCTAGGAAGGGATGGATGGCCATGGCTCAGAGAGGGAGAGTTAACAGTACAACCAGCATACACTGGACTCTCGATCTCTATGCGGGGTGACAGATTGGCTCAACCGCTCCGTATTCCCTAATGAATCTTCATTGAAGAGATAAAGAAAAAAGAAAAATCTAACCAATCTAAAAAAATTAAACATTTTTGCTAGATACGGGCTCAGACAGACCCGTGTCTGCCTCCTATGACATTAAGCTAAAACTGAATTGAACTTGTGCCTGTAGGTGGGTTTATACTGCTGGGGAGGAGAGGCGTGACCTGCTGCTTCATGTAAGTCACAACTACAGGAGCTCCTGTGCCTAATATTAAGCGACGGAGATTATAGCCTTTATTAAGGCTCATATCTCACTCTAAACTACTGGATCACATTATTCAACTTTTCAAGATCATTTTGGTCCAATTTGACCCGAGATCTAGGTTCCACACAGCTCCCTCACACTCAGGAGAGGACTAGAGTCTCATCCTGGGCGCCATTTTGAGGAAAAACCTGTTACCTTTCTGCCCTCTAAGAGGCCTCTGAAGTCTCTGAAGAACCTAAGGACCCCACCAGAGAGAAACCCTAAGTAGGGGCATTCCTCACCCTTCCTCTCACCCTATTCTACCCACCGCTGGAAGCATTGAAGAACTGATACACCCTTTATGTGGTGAAGCTGATCCCCCCTCAGTCACAGTCTTTACTCTCCCTAGAACTGGAGCACTCATTCTACATACAGTGTTGCTGGAAGGGAGACCCGCTGGAAAAAAGCCAACGAGAGGAAGGTCATCCTCCAACCTTAATAGTCCCTTCTCCCTCCTCCATTTTACAACCTTGTCGGCGGAGGGATACCTGCATCTCCACTTAACTCTGCAGCCTGTCAGCTCCTAAAGCTCAGAAGGAGGAGCTGTCAGTGAATCAAAGAGAGATCTTCCTCCCTATTACTGAGGAGACATCTTAACTAAGCTGAAGGTAGAAAGACCTCATTATCATTATACAGCACCTCCAGCGAGGATATCTTAGCCTTTCACATCAGCGGTTTGAATTGCGCAGATGGTAAAAACGCATCTCCAATTGCGCATAACGTGCACTTGCGCGGGGTGCGGTAATCCAAGAGTATAGGGATTGCGCAGTCGGTTGCACTGCGCAGTCGGCACGAAAAACGGTCACCGGTTTTTTTCGCAGGCCTGCACCTGCGCAAGGCAAACCCGCACTTGCCGCAAGTCCCCCTATACTTTCTATGATAGAATTCCCGCAATGCAGCGTTAAACCGCATTGCGCAATGCCGGTTTTTTCCCCGCATTGCGGCAATGTTCTAAAAACCTGATGTAAAGGGCCCTACGCTGTCGTCAATATTCAATAGTCTGGCTGCGTAATACAACCATGCTGGTCCTGCAACTGAGCAGCTTAATTTTTCCCTGCACACCAAGTTAGACACTCAGTAAAATAGATCTTCCAGCAAGTTGGCTTTGAGGAATACCGCAAGCCCAAGCGCCCGACAGAAGACTATCTATCTGATTCTCTTCCCTTTTCCTTTCCTCATTTTCTTTCCTATTTTTTCCTTTTTTACCTTCATTCAATTTACTTTATTCTAGCTAATTCTAACTCTATCTTGTCCTATTTTCTTCTATCATTTTACCACCAACAGCTGTACCTGCCTCAGGTTTTATGATTGCTATTGCTATTATATTTTATATTGCTATTACTTACTAAAGTTTCATCTCTGACTTAGGCTGCTTTCACATTACGATATTCGGATTTCCGATGCTGTCCGATAAAATGATGCTGTCCGATGCTGTCCGAATTTGGCCCCATGCAGCCCTATGGGCATCGGACCGAATCGGATGTGCACTAAATGCCATCAGATTTGGTCCGATCCGATTCTGTCCGATTTTTTTATTGGTGCAAAAATCGTAGACTGCTCCGATTTTTGCACCGAAAATAAAATCGGACAAAATCGGATCGGACCAAATCGGATGGCATTTAGTGCACATCCGATTTGGTCCGATCAATTTAGCATGGGGCCCTATGGAGAGGGGTCCGAGGAAACATCTGATGTCTCTCCGGACCGATTTTACTGTACTGAGCATGCTCAGTACAGTAAAATTTCTCCAAACTGGGAGAGAAGGGGTTAAAAAAAAAAAAAAAAAAGTTTATGCTCACCTCTCCCCGAGCCCCTGCCGTCTCCCTGCAGGCTCCGGTGGCTCCCGGTGTCTGCAGAGGTCTTCTACTGCAGTATAGGACCTGCGGTGATGTCACAGTCACATGACTGCAGGTTACCATGGTGTAACCTGGTGTCACGTGACTGTGACATCACCGCAGGTCCTGTACTGCAGTAGAAGACCTCTGCAGACACCGGGAGCCTGCGGGAGCCACCGGAGCCTGCAGGAAGACGGCGGGAGATGGCGGGGGCTCGAGGAGAGGTGAGCATAAACTTTTTTTATTTTGTTTCCCGGAGGCTACGATTTAATGCCGGAATCGGATGCCTATTTGGCATCCGATTCCAGGCATCAGAAGGGAGCCGATGCTGTCCGAATTTATCGGACAGCATCGGCTCCCTCATAAATCGTAATGTGAAAGTAGCCTAAGCTACACCTACTATACAATGTAATTAGCCAACCAATCTTACAGTTAGCCATTTTATTGGCCCTTGTGGGATACTGAACTTAACTACTTTAGACAGAAAGAAAAAAAAACAAAAAAAACCTTTTCTGCTTTTATATATTCCTATTGAGTAGCAGAACTATATAATTATAAGGATCTTACAATCCCCTATAAGACCTATTGTCTGATGTTATTTGTTATAATTTCCTTATCCTTATCCTCCACTATCATCCTATCGGTGTAAACTATATATAAGGAAATTGAGTTTACTTTTACTTATTGAAGCATTACGTGCATAATTTCATTGGATTACACCTGAGTCACACTAGCTTTACTTTATTACAATCTGAAAGACTCACGCACTAATCCTCTAGTTTACACTGTCTACTGAATCAGCCTAACTACCTGCTTGATACAGTAGACTACAGACATAGCACTGCGATCGCTCTAACCTACTAAGAAAGTTTCTTGTCAATTAATTATTCCTGCTTCTAAATCCTTATTTGTTCTAAACTCTGAAATAGCATCTTACTTCCATTTTAATTACTTATTAAGGGATGTTCCTTTTATCACATTATTATTGCTATTGATATTGCTATTGTAATAACTAGTATTGTTAAACCTGTTATTGATACCTAGAACTCTGCTATCTGTTTGCAAACAAAGTCACTCAGTGTAAATCTAACTCTCCTTACAATTAAACCGGGTTTACTACAAATCCTCTCCATACTTATCTATCACCAGCTTCCACCCCTCCCCCCCTCTCCCCACACAAACGAATAGTTCCATAGTTTACTACTGACATCACTTAGGCTGACTTCACATTTGCGTATGGGAAGGCAGCGTATTGCTGCGTTCCCATACGCAGTCAAACGCATGCGCACTGCGTTCCTATGTTTAACTGAAAATCTGTGACGCATGAGCGACATTGACAGTGATATCGACGCGTGTGACATCCTCTAACACCAAGCACTTGATGCAAGGTCACTTCATAGGCACAAAGGCTAAAACTTTAGTCTCCTCGGAAGATTATCACCGGCCTCGGCCCTTCCGCCTATTAGACTTTTAGTGGCAAACAAGCCACTTACATTTCACGGGTTTGAACCCGGCTGTTCAAAGTTTCATTGTTAACCCCTGTTAAAAACGGAAGTCTTAGTATTATTTCATCAAAGTTTTACCCCAATGCCCCTATGTACACTTTATCACCTAAAATCACATATCGACACTCAAGCACCTGGTCTAGACTATGGCTAACAAGTTTCTATCCTACAATGCTAGAGGTCTAAACTCTCCCCAGAAAAAAATTCTTAATTTGGAAAGAATTGAAAAAAGGAGATTTTTGTGTACTCACCGTAAAATCCTTTTCTCTTAGCCTCTAATTGGGGGACACAGGACCGTGGGTGTTATGCTGCTGTCCACTAGGAGGCGACACTAGGCAGAATCTGCAAAAGAGTAAAGTGGCTCCTCCTCCTGCAGCATACACCCTTGGAATAGGCATCGCCTCACCAGTTTTGTGCTAAAGCAGTAGGAGATTAACCTATAATAATAGTAAAATTAGAGCCTGTAATCACACAGGAAACCTGTGTAAACAGATATAGCTAACAAGTCAATTACGGATTAACAGATCCTGAATTAAACAGACACATGTGTAAACAGGTAAGAGTTAGCAAAGTAATACTACTACAACGAGGCCTGTGACTAAACAGGCTCGTGCTTAACCATTGACGAATCAACGGAACAATAATTGCATAACAAGACATGTACTAAACAGGCTTACAGTACTACAAGGACTGTAACGAAAAAACAGGCACAAGTCCATTCATTCAACAATTAAAAGCGAGAGCAAATGCAAACATGAATCGACATGTTAACCATATAATAGCTGAAAAGCTGTGGAAGAAAACCCACAAGAAATAATAGGGTGGGTGCTGTGTCCCCCAATTAGAGGCTAAGAGAAAAGGATTTTACGGTGAGTACACAAAAATCTCCTTTTCTCCTTCGCCTCATTGGGGGACACAGGACCGTGGGACGTCCTAAAGCAGTCCCTGGGTGTGGAAAAAGCAATAGACCTAATTGCACTGAATATGATCAGTGAGAAACTATGCAACTACAGGCGTGCTGTTGTCGCCTGGAGGACACGTCTACCCAGACCTGCGATTGTCGGGGACTAAGTGCAAGCCCTGTGGCGGCTTGAGCATGTGTGAAGGCTGACTCCTTTGGCTGTCTAAACACTCGTTATGCTGACACCTGGTGCTGAACGGACCAGGGGACCCACTCGGCCGTAGTCGAATGTGCTGTAACACTGCCTGAAGGGATGAAATTTCGATGGTATAAGCGCCTTGGCTGGTTAGGCGAATCCAGGGCCGACGTGATTTTTCCTTCTTCTTCTTCTGGAATAAGGAAAAAGAAAGGAGGATCTGACCTCTACGAAAAGCACTGGTCTTGAATGCTTAGATGCGTAGGGACCTGACAAGGTCTTGCATATGTATGTGCTTCACGACCAGACTAACTGAAGTCGGGCGCAGCGATGACAGAAAAACATCCTCATTGAGGTGGAAGAAATAGACCGACTAAGAAGAAAGATGTACCAACTGTAGGACCGTCTTGTTCATGTAGAGGACCAGAAAAGATGGTTTACACGTGAGAGCGCTGAAGTACCGATACCTCCGTAGAGAAAAATAAATTTCCACCAAGACATATCGCTGTCTGGATGAAAATGCTAAGGGTAGAAGCTCAAAAGGTGGCTCTTGTAGAGCCATGAGGACGAAAATCGGTTTCCGCAGGAGACGTCATGTTGTATGGATACCTAAAGTGTGAGACCCTCTGAAGGAAGGGCCTTCATAGCGCCCCAGTGGCAAGAAGTTCTTTTTTTTTTTTTTTTTGAAAGAAGTTGAAACAGGTAGAAAATCTGTTGTGTGAGAGATTTCAAGGGCAGACCTGAGTCTAGGTCTGTGTGGAAGAAAACAGAACGTTCTTGGTATGAAATAGGGCCAAGAGAAAAGACCCGTATAGGAGCTTGGATCTAAAGATAAACAAAAAACGATCACCGTCATGGTATATCGTCGAGAAGGCTGGTATACTTGCTGTGACCTGGTCACAGCAATATTCAGGACAAAAAACCCTTGAGTTAAATTCCCGGTCTCAAGGTTGTGCTACTAACTTCAGAGTTGAGCAATTCCGAGGGAGAACTGGCCCTGAGAGAGCAGAACTGGACTGTCTGTTAGTCGTCTTAGTACTGCCGGTATGAGTCGGACGAAATTCGCGTCCAAGAGCATCTGGGTCAGTCTGAAAACCCAGGGATGATCAAATGACCTTCTTATTTAGCCTTCCGCACTATCCTGGTAGTTGTAAAGAATATAGTATATCTGTCCTAAGGCTGCGGGACCTAGGACCTGCTAGAAAGGATGAAACCTTAGCATGGAGTCATAAGGCCGTCAGGAGCACATTTGTAGATTTCCGGCGTGGTCAGTCTTGACGGAAGCCTCTGGATGCACGGACCGCTGCCCTGAGACTGTCCATTGGCGGGCTAGCCTGGTAAGAGCATCGTTGACAGTACAGCATTGAAGGATTGTACTCGGTGAGATGTAGCAAATGTTTGTCATGACTTGGAAACTGCGGTTTTCATCCTGGTGGTTGACCTATGCTATGGCTGTGGCATAGTCTGACTCTATCCAAACAAGCCCGACTGTCAGACGGTGACTGAATGATTTCCGAACTTGAGATACCGGCCGAATCTTTGTAGATTGAAGGGCATCTACTGGCGTGTTCATAGTGATGGGAGTACATCCGACCACGTCTCGTTCCTGGGCCATGTGTAAGCATGGATAGTTGAAAAGGTCGTAGGTGCAGCTGAACCTGTGGAACTGTTTCCCATGCTGTCACTATCCTGTGTAGGGCTTCCAGACGAAAAATCAGTGACTTTCCAGGGAAAAATCCCATATGGCTGAGACTGCATATGGGATGCTGCAAAATGTGGCCGCCAGGAATACGCCGCGGAGCTAGGACTCCTGGAGTTTGTGTGCTGTGCTGTAAACTATGCCCTGCAAATGGTTTAGCCTAATGAAGGTAATCTATAAATTGATTCTTCTTAACTTGCCCAGTGAACATGAAAGTGTACGCAGACTCCTAAAATAATGCATTGATAAATAAGTTGTTCAGCTATGGAAGACCCCAGGAACGAACTATAGGCATTTCCACTTCGGAGCGTATTCATGAACTATAGGACTCACGGTAGTTCACTCTCGGCTACTAAGTCGAGAAGCCCTGACTGTGCGAAGTCTAGAAAGGACTGACTGCGTATAACAAGTCTTGGGTCACAGCCACACGGAGGGCCAGGGCCCGAACAATTGAGTAGCCGCTGGACTGCGAGGTCCAGCCTCGGAGTGGGCTGAGTAGAAGGCGTGCACGTGTTATCTCAACCCAGGTACCTAATATAGGTATAGACATGGAATTGGCAGCTTCGTTTTAGAGATATGGGAATGGAGTCCGGGTAGACCTTGTGCGGACGCATTTTCAACCCTAGTCCCCAACCGTGGGGAATTGAGGGTGGTATGGTTCCTAGATTCCAGATACTGGTAGTTGAATTACCCGTGTCATTGTGAATCAGTATTTTAGTCAGCGTCTTGTGAGACTTGGTTGTCGTCACTGTTAACCCTCTGGTCAACCCAGCTGCAGGGTCTGGAGAGGATCGGCAAACTTTCGTGGGAATTGGAAACTTCACAGTTGTCAGATAACTGTAGGTTATATAAGCTTCAACTGAGCTCTCCAATAGTGGGGACCCTAGGAAGAACTTGTTAGTTAAATCTATATTAAGTGTACCACAAAAGAGATCCCTGCGTGATGACCGATCCCTTGGGATAATGAGGGTCTCTCTAATCATTCCTAACGATTCTGAGTGACCGGAACTCATTATGTCGGCGGTGATAATGGAGATGGGGAGCGCTTTAGCCTCCTTAGTGCCCGAGGTTAATCTTGACCCGTACTTCTCTGCAGTCTGCACAGACGTCTACAGAGGCATGTAAGAGCGTGATGGCCTCTATACTAGGACTTCCACCTCCCATTCATGTAACTAGGTGCCAAATCTACTAGCGATGGCAGTGGACGCTTTTATTGCAGAGCAATTGGCAGCGTCCAGGGATTATGATCAGATAGTCCTGAGGAGATGACTGGTGCTGCCTGGATCACCAGAGTAGGATCGGCGGACAGGAAGTGATCTGCCAGAAGCATATGTAAATGTAGCATGCAGCTGCGTACCTAATGGCAGACCATTAAATGTAGAATTAGGAGGAGCGACAGGAACCTGCATCTGAGTAGCCCAGAATACCGATACATTTTTGTTTCCGAATCACGACATGGCATTGCATCTAGGCAGACAAGGTACTGCTGACGTCCCGCAGTTGCAACTGTTGACTGGGACACATCCTGGCTGCGCTGAATGTATGTTCCAGACTCCCTGTGTTTCAGCCTTAGACTTTTAAATGTAGGCTGCTAGGGAGCACTTTTAGGGCACTTGACTCCAGGCTGGCTGCACAACCTGAAGGCCACTGCAGAAGGGCTGCAAAACCTAACGCCTGATAAAATTATGCAGAGGGCGCCCGAGGACTGAAGCAGGGGTTCAACCATGCCGGGTTCCTTAGGATACTGAGCAATAATGCACTAGCTGTGCAAATTTTGCTCATAACAGCTCAGCTGCAGCAGGGAAGATGCCCTGTTAGGGTCAGAGCTTCTATCCTATCTGCTGCAGCAGGGAAGATGCCCTGTTAGGGTCAGAGCTTCTATCCTATCTGCTGCAGCAGGGAGAAGCCCCATTAATGTCAGAGCTCCCATCCTATCAGCTGCAGCAGGGAAGAAACCCTATTGTCATGCAGCTGGTGCTTATAGGGAGCCCTACTAAATCCTCCTTAGCACTGTATCTGTGCCCCCATGATAATGGCCGCCACTGTTTATAGGAGGGGTGTTCCAACTATGAAAAACGGCGCGCAGGAACTCTCGCAGTGAGCGAGAGGTGCCAGTAACATGTGTCCGGCCCGCCCTGTTATGACGCTGTCCTATACTACATCGTCACCCGGAGAGGCGGGCCGGGGGCAGGCAAAAGGCGGCGGCTTCGCACTAGGCCGAAGCCGCGGCCTAAATTAGAAATCCCGAGCCGCAAATGGCTCCAGACCAGCGCGGAAGTCCGGGAAGGGGTCAGGAAAGACCCGGACCCCGCCGAAACACCTGGGCACTGCTGCGCCAGCACCCTTATGTGTCCCGCAGGAGGTCCAGAAGGCTGCGTTTTGCTGCATACAGGTGACTGCTGCCCCAGGAGCCCCAGGATTCCCAGCGTGCTGACTGGCAGGCTGGATCCTGTGCATAGGTATGCAATGTGTTCCATGTGAGAACTTGGGACAAATACAGCCAGACTACACCATTGCATGATTGCAGGGGACCCAGCTGCCTCTTGCCTGGGGACTTGTGTAGGGGTCATGGCTGCCTCCTGGGGGCTTTTTAGCGCAGGGGGTTTCTATGTTTGGCCCATGCATAGTAAGGGAGGCCAGAGAGGCAGTCCGATGGTACTGCCGTAGACCATTTCCCACCTGCCATAATGCCAGGGGAGGTTGGGGGAACCCATATTACGCCCCATTGCACCCCAGAGGTCCCAGAGTCCGCAGTACTTGCTGTGGCTCTGTAGGTGTAGGGATTTAAGCCCAGATGGGGCCTGTACCTGGTGCTGCCTCCACCTAATACCATTAGGGAGGAATCCTTCTATCCACATCCAGATGGAGGTCCAGGGCAGCGGAGATGCTGTTCTCGACATCATGGATGGATCTGTAGCCCCTATCCTGAGGGAGGTCCGGGTCTATTCTCGACCTCAGGGTGGCTGGGGCCTCTCAACTTCTAGCCAGGTACCCACAGGGGCTGGAGAAGGAGGACGGACGCATGAGGATTCATGGAGGTCCGTGAGTATCTCTACTTAATCCAAAACCCCAGGGGGGATGGATAAGGAGGAGCGGCATATAAAAGTTAAAAAATGAAAATCTCAACCTCAGCTCTGCAGTCCACAAAGTGGTGAGAGGAGGGAGTATGCCGGGGGCCGCTCCGGGCCCACTTTTCTTCGAATCCAAGAGATCAAACGAAGAGAGGAAATTTGTGTGTGCTCTCCTAAGACACTAAGCAAAAACTGGTGAGGCAATGCCTATTCCAGGGGTGTATGCTGCAGGAGGAGGAGCCACTTTACTCTTTTGCAGATTCTGCCTAGTGTCGCCTCCTAGTGGACAGCAGCATAACACCCACGGTCCTGTGTCCCCCAATGAGGCGAAGGAGAAAACTCAATGTAGACATTGTAGGTCTACAGGAAACTAAATTTTCCTGTGACAACCTACCTAAATTCACGAACAATAATTATCCAAATATCTTTTTATCTTCCAATA
Source organism: Allobates femoralis (assembly GCA_033576535.1). Classification (NCBI taxonomy): domain Eukaryota; kingdom Metazoa; phylum Chordata; class Amphibia; order Anura; family Aromobatidae; genus Allobates; species Allobates femoralis. Next base: position 282,150,847 of record JARQOC010000006.1, read on the forward strand.
AAAAGAAAAAGGCAGGAGTGGCTATCATTGTTAAAGATACTGTTAAGTTTGAAAAAATTAACCTTATAAAGGATGATGATGGTCGCTTTCTAATTCTCATCTGTAAAATTAATGACACATGCTACACCCTTGTTAACGTGTATGCACCCAACAAAGGTCAAATTACTTTCTTAAAAAGACTACAGTAATTAAAACTGTACATGAATTACAGAAAGGCCAGCTACTCATGTTCGGAGACTTTAATGCAGTACCAAACCCTTCCCTAGACTCCTCCAACAAATTCAGAAACTTGAACACATCGCTAGACACATGGATGAACAGTGAGGAACTCTTCGACGCCTTCAGCCGCATTAACTCCTCTTCAATTGACGCACATAAATCATTTGCTCTGATTGACCTCCTTTTAACTGACATACATACATTACATTATATCAAAACTATTAAGATTCACCCTAGAACGTGGTCGGACCACTCACCACTCACTTTTGAAATTTCTTATGGACCCATTCATTCTGAACAAAAAAATCTGGCGAGCAAACTCTTACTTATTTCACCATCCACATTACAGAGAAACAATTCAAAATTATATCAATCTCTATTTTCAAGAGAATGATTTAGAAAACACCAAAATCTCAAACCTTTGGACCGCCCACAAAGCAGTTATTAGAGGCCATTTAATACAACTTACGGTAACTCTAGACTTAAACGTAACACCATAAAGGATTCCGAAAGTATTATTAAAGAAATTAAAAACCTAGAGCTACAACTTCAAAAGTCCCCCAATGATAAAATCTATACAGATATTCTCCAACTGAGAATTCAACTAAAAAACTTATTAGCATCTGAATATGATAAATTCATACGCACCATAAAAAGCAATTTCCATAACTATATGGACAAGCCCTCCAAACTCTTTGCCAACAAAATTAAAACTCAGAGAGACGCAAAACTAGAATCCTCCAAATACAAAACAACAAAAACTTAATACATAAAAACCCAAAGGATATCTCGAATATCTTTGCCAGTTTTTATAGAAATCTGTATAATTTAAAGGAAGACCCAGCAGAACTTACTCCCTTAAAATCAGATATAGACAAATTTCTAGACTCCATTGTTCTTCCCTCTTTTTCAAAAGACTTGAATTTCCTTAATTCCCCTTTTACTGAAACAGAAATTCTAGCGACAATTAACTCCCTAGCCAAATGCAAATCTCCCGGCCCTGATGGCCAACAAAACGAATACTACTTAAACTTTAAAAACTCTCTTGCCCCATACCTCACAAAACTTATAAACTCATCCACCACATCCCAAGATGCCTTCCCAGCGGAAATGCAAGAAGCAATCATTATGGTGATATCCAAAAATAAAGGAGACACCGAAAATGTCACCAATTTCCGTCCTATTTCCCTCCTAAACTCTGACTTAAAAATCATTGCTAAAACTATCACTTTGAGACTTCAGAAAATCTCTCCTGGACTTCTCCATAAGGACCAAGTGGGATTTATTCCGAGTAGAGGAACCTCTGACGCCACTAGACAGGCCATTAATCTGCTATTCTACATTGAAAAAACGAAAACTCCCGCCCTGATAGTCGCTGCCGATGCTGAAAAGGCGTTTGATAGAGTCCATTGGGGCTTCCTTTTCCAAACCTTAAAAAAAAATTTGGTTTTGAGGGCAATATTTTAAACTCCATCACATCTCTCTACTCCCTCGGCAAAAGTCCTGACCAGACTTCCGGTTCCGGCGCCTGGATGAGCGGTCGCATGTAGGAGAAGCTCCGCAGCCCGCCACAGACTTTAAGTCTCATCTTCGGGCCACCGCCGTCCGGACACCCTCCCCACAATGTCCGCTAACAGAGCGGGACCGCCGGCGCGGCCACGATGGACCGGTATGTAACCAGGAGCGGGGACAAAGACTTGGCAGCGCGCGCAAGTGGCAGAGCGCAATGGCGCGAAAACGGTCATGGCGGCTTCTCAGAGCCTGTGGGGGCAGGATGAGGGAGAAAATCTCCCATTAGAGAGCCGAGGGGATCTGGAGGAAGAAATGGAGGGACACAATCACAGTCCAGGAGGATGCGAAATGTTAGGAGGGCACAAGCTCACAGACAGGTCCCAGCAGCTTTCCCAGCAGGCTTCCCAGTGCTTTTCCCAGCAGCAGAATGTGAGAGAAGATGGCGATGTACGCAGCACAGAACTATTTCCACAAAGCCCTGCACTTCACCAGCTAGACTTTAAATCTCTAGCCAAGGAGCTGGCCCATTATTTGGCAGATGACTTTAAACAAGCCATATCAGATTTGGTGTCAGCATCCACTCAGGAGATGAAGGCTAAAATTGACACTCATGACCAACAACTCCATGAGGCTGAAACCAGAATCTCCTCAGCAGAGAACAAGGAATCAGATCTGGTACGCCAGATACAGATCCTTCATAAACAAAACGACTTTGCCCTAAATAAACTTGATGATATTGAGAATCGATCACGCCGCAGCAACTTAAAAATTGTGGGCCTCCCTGAGTCAGTCCCCCTAAATCAACTGGAGGAGATCTTTGAGGTGGAATTGCCCAAAGAGCTGGGCTTAACGCACAGATGCAAAACCGAACGCACCCATAGAATCGGCCCACTCAGAGAACCACAGAGAGAAGGAGAAGGTAGCAACGCCGCACGGGGAGAGACACTAACAAAGCCCGCCACGCCATCGCCAAGTACCTAAACCATAGAGACAAAGAGGAAATCTTACGAGCTTACAAAGCTAAAAGACACCCTCTCGTGGTTCTGGGAAACAAAATTCTGTTTTTTGCGAACTATTCCATCGAAGTGACAAGACGCAGGAGAGCCTTCAGCGAGGTGTGCACAATTCTATACAAGAGAAATATTAGGTTTCAGCTGAACTACCCTGCCACCCTAAAATTCGCCAGAAGGCGTGTGATTGTCTTTTACCGTTCCGGACGAGGCAATGGCGGAGATCATGAAAATCAATGCGTCATCTAGATCTGGGGGATCAGATAGCCCGAGAAGGATGGACATCCCAAATGACCTAAGCCAGGACTCTATAAGGTCTTACAGATTACGATCGGATTCTGTCCTCGAAGAAGGAGCGACGAGAGCTTCAACACCGAGACAGCAGCGACAACCGTCCACGAGATGGAATAAGAAAAAAACAGTGTGACCTAATGCATCCGCGGAACATCTGATGTGGCTTCCAACTTTATAGTCGCCATTGCAATTGGTCGACAATGAAAGACGGTGAAGAAGAGAGAAAAGTGGTTGACGTACTGGCTATGTGATGTATAAGATCATCCTACAAATAAGTTCTATATGTTTTTTTTGGTTGTTTCTCCTTACTTTGAGGACTGGAATACCTATGTCCTGAGTTACAGCTATACGTATGATTTGGGGGGACTGTGATAGTTGCTCTGTCTGAATTAGATAATTCGAGTGCAATAGTTGATAAGCTTGGGGGGGGGGGGGGGGATCGTTGGCTTGGGGATGGTTGGCCGATTTAATTTTATCTTTTTTTTTTTTTACTACGAATATCCATAATATGTGGCAGGTTAAGAGCGGATGCACCTGATATCAGAAAGGAAAAAAGAGAAGTCAGTTGACTACGTCATGAAGAGGGAGAGGGAGAGGTTTAGTGAAAGAGGAAAGAGAGTTCTAAAGCAGCGTTTGGTAGAGTATAGAGTTATCTCAGATTTCGATGCACAACTGTGGTCTTTTCCGAATACACCTATTTGCGTTTTATACAGTAATTCCCAAAGTAATAGCAACACTCAGTCGAACCCGGAGATCTCTCTAACAAATTCAAATATGTTTCACGATCATGGTTAGGTGGGTCTCTTGGAATGTGAAGGGGCTGCGCTCCCCGGCGAAGCGCATGATGGTCCTCTTACATCTTAAGCGATTGCGTGCGGATGTGGTCATGCTCCAGGAGACCCACCTGACGTCTGACGACTTTTTCAGGCTAAAGAAAATGTGGGTAGGCGACATTTATGGATCTGGAGCGATCGATAGAAAAGCTGGAGTTGTCATCATGATTAATAGAGCTTTAGCACACACGGTCCTATCCTCTAATGCAGACCAAGAGGGCAGAATGATTCATCTGAATCTCCAAATTCAAAAAGACACTTACAGCATATATAATATTTATGCCCCCAACGTAGCGCAAAAGCCCTTTCTCCAGAAGTTACAATCACACTTATTGACTGATCAACATAACATTAGAATAGTAGGGGGAGACTTCAATATGGTACTCAACGAAGATGAAGATAGACGACACAGCTCCCACACTCGACCCAATGATCCGGGGCGAATATCTGACCGCGGGGTTCATTTCCTGGAAGACCTGTTTAACCAATGTAATATGAGCGTTATTTGGCGCTCGCTCCACCCCCTTGACAGAGAGTATACTCATTACTCTCACGCTCATAAATCCTGGTCTAGGCTGGACATGTTTTTTGCCACGCCCCTGACTTTTCAGAGGGTGGAGGAGGCCGTGGTTGAGAACATGGTCATATCTGATCACAGCCCAATAGTTATGGGAACGAGAGATACATATCAGAAAGAGACGGACTATCTATGGAGATTCCCAGATACTCTAGTTCGAGAGGATAATTTTGTTAAATGCCTCGGTGAGTGGTGGACGGACTTTTCAACCCATAACGGGGAACATCGCTCTGACCCCTCTCTGTTTTGGGAGACAGCAAAGACAGTACTCAGGGGTAACATTATGGCGTATAGTTTGAGATTGAAAAAGAAGATTAAAGAACAATACTTAAAGGCCAGCGTAACGGTGAGGGGGGCTTACTCTCTTTACAAACACTGTCCAATATAGACAGGGAGGCTTGGTTGATAGCTAAAAAGGAATTTGATATATGGGCTGAGAGACGGGAGACTCTATATAGGAACAGACTAGAGCTAGACTTGCACAGATTTGGCGACAAAGCGGGTCGATTACTGGCTCGTTTGGCTAAAGGCAGACTAGTGTCTAAGCCAATTAAGACGATCATTGATAAACATGGGAATACTTTGTCGGACCCGAAAGATATTGTACAAACATTGGGGAAGTACTTTGCCTCAATTTACAAAGAGGTAGGAGACACTAAATTGGACGAAGATTTGTCGCTACATTCGCTCAAACTACCCAAAATTTCTACGGAAGACACCCAATTCCTTAACCCCTTCACGACCCTTGGCCCACCGTTTGGGCCATGAAAACAAGTTCGTTCCCGACCTTTGGCCCAAACGGTGGGCCATGGAATGATCGGGCTCCTGCGGCCCGTGTGAGGGGGGTGACTCAGGTGTCACTGTACATAATGCACAGTGACAACCTGTAGTACACCCCACGGGGGGTGGATTAACCCCCCCGTGCCCAGGGCCCCTCTGATTGGCAGTTGAAATTCAGACTGCCAATCAGTGCTAGTAACTCCCTCCAGATCCGATTGGAGCTCTCCAATCAGATCTGGAGGGGCGGGATGGCATGTGCCGTCTCCCTCCTAGCCCCCCCTCACTCCAGGGCCCCCCGATCGGCCTCCTGGCCCCCCCGATCGCCGTCCTACCCCCCCCACGGCGGCGGTAACAGTCATCACGCCGGCGGAATGCCCGCCGGCGGTAAATGACAATCACCGCCGCCGCCTGTCAGCTTCCACAGCCCCCTCCGTGCGATCACGGAGGGGGCTGATGAAGGTAACACCCCCATGCCCCGTATCCACCCCCCCATCCCTCTCTCACCTACCGGCGGGCAAGCCGGTGCAGCCGCGGTCCAGCTCCGGTGTGGGCTCCTCCTCTTCCGGGCTCCTCCTCCTGGATCAGGTAAGTATGTGTGAATGAATGAATGAATGAATGAATGTATCTATGTAGTATGTATGTAGTATGTATGTATGTAGTATGTGTGAATGAATGAATGTATCTATGTAGTATGTATGTAGTATGTATGTATGTAGTATGTGTGTATGAATGAATGTATCTATGTATGTAGTATGTATGTAGTATGTATAAATGAATGTATGTATGTATGTAGTATGTATGCATGTATGTATGTAGTATGTATGCATGTATGTATGTAGTATGTATGTTTGTATGTATCAATGAATGAATGGATGTCTGCGTGCGTGGCTGTCTGCGTGCGTGGCTGTCTGCGTGCGTGGCTGTCTGCGTGCGTGGCTGTCTGCGTGCGTGGCTGTCTGCGTGCGTGGCTGTCTGCGTGCGTGGCTGTCTGCGTGCGTGGCTGTCTGCGTGCGTGGCTGTCTGCGTGCGTGGCTGTCTGCGTGCGTGGCTGTCTGCGTGCGTGGCTGTCTGCGTGCGTGGCTGTCTGCGTGCGTGGCTGTCTGCGTGCGTGGCTGTCTGCGTGCGTGGCTGTCTGCGTGCGTGGCTGTCTGCGTGCGTGGCTGTCTGCGTGCGTGGCTGTCTGCGTGCGTGGCTGTCTGCGTGCGTGGCTGTCTGCGTGCGTGGCTGTCTGCGTGCGTGGCTGTCTGCGTGCGTGGCTGTCTGCGTGCGTGGCTGTCTGCGTGCGTGGCTGTCTGCGTGCGTGGCTGACTGCGTGCGTGGCTGTCTGCGTGCGTGGCTGTCTGCGTGCGTGGCTGACTGCGTGCGTGGCTGACTGCGTGCGTGGCTGACTGCGTGCGTGGCTGACTGCGTGCGTGGCAGTCTGCGTGCGTGGCAGTCTGCGTGCGTGGCTGACTGCGTGCGTGGCTGACTGCGTGCGTGGCTGACTGCGTGCGTGGCTGTCTGCGTGCGTGGCTGTCTGCGTGCGTGGCTGACTGCGTTCGTGGCTGTCTGCGTGCGTGGCTGACTGCGTTCGTGGCTGTCTGCGTGCGTGGCTGACTGCGTGCGTGGCTGACTGCGTGCGTGGCTGTCTGCGTGCGTGGCTGACTGCGTGCGTGGCTGACTGCGTGCGTGGCTGTCTGCGTGCGTGGCTGTCTGCGTGCGTGGCTGTCTGCGTGTGTGGCTGACTGCGTGCGTGGCTGACTGCGTGCGTGGCTGACTGCGTGCGTGGCTGTCTGGGTGCGTGGCTGACTGCGTGCGTGGCTGACTGCGTGCGTGGCTGTCTGCGTGCGTGGCTGTCAGCGAGCGTGGATGTCAGCGGGCGTGGATGTCAGCGAGCGGGCGTGGATGTGTGTGTGCATGGCTGATGGGTGCATAGGTGAATGGATGGGTGCAACAAGGGATCAAGTATCCTCTTGTTGTAGTCTCTGGGATCATAGTCATGGTGCACTGTATGACAGATCATTGTCATACAGTGCAACATAACTCTGACCCCATAGGCTGTAGGAAAAGGACACTTGATCCCTTGCTGCAATCTCTGGATTGAGCAGAGGCGATCGAGCGTCGTGGGACCTTCGTTGTGGACTACGTCGGAGGCGGTCGAGCGCCGTGGGACCTTCGTTGTGGACTACGTCGGATCTTTATAATAAAGATGGAGTCCAAATTTTGTTTGTTTTTTTTTTCAAATAAAAAGATTTTTCTCTGTGTGTATTTTCTGACTATTTACCAGAGATTCCTAATGGCGGGTCTACATTTGGCCCTAAATTATGAATCTCGGGGCTTAGTGCCAGCTGCCAATAACAAGCTGGCATTAACCCCTTTATTACCCAGTTTGCCACCGGCACCAGGGCAACTGGAAGAGTCTGGGTACAGCGCCAGAAAATGGCGCTTCAATGAATGCGCCATTTTTTGGGGCGGCTGCGGGCTGCAATTCGCAGCATGGGGGGCCCAGAACGCTTGGGCCTCTCCATGCTGTGGAATCCAGCCCCCAGCTGCCTAGTTGTACCTGGCTGGACCAAAAATATGGCGGAGCCCTACGTCATTTTTTTTTCTAGAATTAGTTCTAGAAAGAAAAAAAAAGGGCTTTGCTGTATTTTTGGGTACCAGCCAGGTACAACGAGGCAGCTGGGGGTTGCTGGCAGTCCGTAGCTGCCAAGTTCTACCTGGCTGGACCAAAAATATGGCGGAGCCCTACGTCATTTTTTTTTCTAGAATTAGTTCTAGAAAGAAAAAAAAAAGGGCTTTGCTGTATTTTTGGGTACCAGCCAGGTACAACGAGGCAGCTGGGGGTTGCTGGCAGTCCGTAGCTGCCAAGTTGTACCTGGCTGGACCAAAAATATGGCGGAGCCCTACGTCATTTTTTTTTCTAGAATTAGTTCTAGAAAGAAAAAAAAGGGCTTTGCTGTATTTTTGGGTACCAGCCAGGTACAACGAGGCAGCTGGGGGTTGCTGGCAGTCCGTAGCTGCCAAGTTGTACCTGGCTGGACCAAAAATATGGCGGAGCCCTACGTCATTTTTTTTTCTAGAATTAGTTCTAGAAAGAAAAAAAAAAAGGGCTTTGCTGTATTTTTGGGTACCAGCCAGGTACAACGAGGCAGCTGGGGGTTGCTGGCAGTCCGTAGCTGCCAAGTTGTACCTGGCTGGACCAAAAATATGGCGGAGCCCTACGTCATTTTTTTTTCTAGAATTAGTTCTAGAAAGAAAAAAAAAAAGGGCTTTGCTGTATTTTTGGGTACCAGCCAGGTACAACGAGGCAGCTGGGGGTTGCTGGCAGTCCGTAGCTGCCAAGTTGTACCTGGCTGGACCAAAAATATGGCGGAGCCCCACGCCATTTTTTTTTTTTTACGTCTACCAATATAATGACAAGGAGCTTTGCCTTATTTTTGGATGCCAGCCAGGTACAACTTGGCAGTTGGGGGGCTGCAATCCCCATCGTGGAGAGACCCAAATGTTGTGGCCCCCCACACTGCAAATTGCAACTCACAGCCACCCCAGAAAATAGCACATTAGAGGTGCCATTTTCTGGTGCTGTACCCCAACTCTTCCAGTTGCCCTTGTGCTGGTGGCACACAGGAGCACTCCATACGTGACATGGTGTCCGCTAACAAGTTGAATGGAAAATTAGCTCCAATTATTAGCGGACACTATGTCGCGTATGGAGAGCCCCTGTGTGCCTAAACATTGGAGCTCCCCCACAAGTGACCCCATTTTGGAAACTACACCCCCCAAGGAACGTATCTAGATGCATAGTGAGCACTTGAACCCCCAAGTGGTTCACAAATTGATCCATAAAATTAAAAAAGTATTTTTTTTTCCACAAAAAAATTATTTTTTCATTTTTACGGATCAATTTGTGAAGCACCTGGGGGTTCAAAGTGCTCACTATGCATCTAGATACGTTCCTTGGGGGGTCTAGTTTCCAAAATGGGGTCACTTGTGGGGGAGCTCTAATGTTTAGCCACACAGCGACTCTCCATACGCAACATGGTGTCCGCTAACAATTCCAATTGTTAGCGGACACCATGTCGCGTATGGAGAGCCCCTGTGTGCCTAAACATTGGAGCTCCCCCACAAGTGACCCCATTTTGGAAACTACACCCCCCAAGGAACGTATCTAGATGCATAGTGAGCACTTTGAACCCCCAGGTGCTTCACAAATTGATCCGTAAAAATGAAAAAATAATTTTTTGGTGGAAACAAAGTACTTTTTCATTTTTACGGATCAATTTGTGAAGCACTTGGGGGTTCAAAGTGCTCACTATGCATCTAAATAAGTTCCTTGGGGGGTCTAGTTTCCAAAATGGGGTCACTTGTGGGGGAGCTCCAATGTTTAGGCACACAGGGGCTCTCCAAACGCGACATGGTGTCCGCTAACAATTTGAATAAAAATCAGCTCAAATTGTTAGCTGTAACCATGTTGTGTTTAGTGAGCCCCTGTGTGCCTAAACATTGGGGCTCCCCCACAAGTGACCACATTTTGGAAACTAGACCCCCCAGGGAACGTATCTAGATGCATAGTGAGCACTTTGAACCCCCAGGTGCTTCACAAATTCATCCATAAAAATGAAAAAGCACTTTTTTTTCCACAAAATTTTTCTTTTTTCATTATTATGCATCAATTTGTGAAGCACCTGGGGGTTAAAAATGCTCACTATGCATCTAGATACGTTCCCTTGGGGGTCTAGTTTCCAAAATGGGGTCACTTGTGGGGGAGCTCCAATGTGGAGACGCACAGGGGCTCTCCAAACGTGACATGGTGTCCGCTAACAATTTGAATGCAAAATGAGCTCAAACTGTAAGCGGACACCATGTTGCATTTGGAGAGCCCCTGTGCGTCTCCACATTGGAGCTCCCCCACAAGTGACCCCATTTTGGAAACTAGACCCCCAAGGGAACGTATCTAGATGCATAGTGAGAACTTTCAACCCCCAGGTGCTTCACAAATTAATCTGTAAAAATGAAAAAGTACTTTTTTTCCGCAAAAATCTTTTTTTATCATTAATTTGTGAAGCACCTGGGGATTCAATATGCTCACTACCCATCTAGATATGTTCCCTGGGGGGTCTAGTTTCCAAAATGGGGTCACTTGTGGGGGAGCTCTAATGTTTAGGCACACAGGGGCTCTCCAAACGCGACATGGTGTCCGCTCACAATTTGAATAAAAATCAGCTCAAATTGTTAGCTGTCACCATGTCACGTTTGGAGAGCCCCTATGTGCCTAAACATTGGAGCTCCCCTACAAGTGACCCCATTTTGGAAACTAGACCCCCAGGGACCTTACCTAGATGGGTGGTGAGCATTTTGAACATCCCAGTGCTTCACAAATTAATCTTTAAAAATGGAAAAAGAAAATTTTAGTGGAAATAGAAGTACTTTTTCATTGTTACGGATGAATTTGTGAAGCACCTGGGGGGTCAAAGTGCTCACTATGCATCTAAATAAGTTCCTTGGGGGGTCTAGTTTCCAAAATGTGGTCACTTGTGGGGGAGCTCCAATGTTTAGGCACACAGGGGCTCTCCAAACGCAACATGGTGACAGCTAACAATTTGAGCTGATTTTTATTCAAATTGTGAGCGGACACCATGTCGCGTTTGGAGAGCCCCTGTGTGCCTAAACATTGGAGCTCCCCCACAAGTGACCCCATTTTGGAAACTAGACCCCCCAGGGAATATATCTAGATGGGTAGTGAGCATATTGAACCCCCAGGTGCTTCACAAATTAATGATAAAAAAAGATTTTTGCGGAAAAAAAGTACTTTTTCATTTTTACAGATTAATTTGTGAAGCACCTGGGGGTTGAAAGTTCTCACTATGCATCTAGATACATTCCCTTGGGGGTATAGTTTCCAAAATGGGGTCACTTGTGGGGGAGCTCCAATGTGGAGACGCACAGGGGCTCTCCAAATGCGACATGGTGTCCGCTTACAATTTGAGCTCATTTTGCATTCAAATTGTTAGCGGACACCATGTCACGTTTGGAGAGCCCCTGTGCGTCTCCACATTGGAGCTCCCCCACAAGTGACCCCATTTTGGAAACTAGACCCCCAAAGGAACGTATCTAGATGCATAGTGAGCACTTTCAACCACCAGGTGCTTCACAAATTGATCCATAATAATGAAAAAAGAAAATTTTTGTGGAAAAAAAAGTGCTTTTTCATTTTTATGGATGAATTTGTGAAGCACCTGGGGGTTCAAAGTGCTCACTATGCATCTAGATACGTTCCTTGGGGGGTCTAGTTTCCAAAATGGGGTCACTTGTGGGGGAGCCCCAATGTTTAGGCACACTGGGGCTCACTAAACACAACATGGTTACAGCTAACAATTTGAGCTGATTTTTATTCAAATTGTTAGCGGACACCATGTCGCGTTTGGAGAGCCCCTGTGTGCCTAAACATTGGAGCTTCCCCACAAGTGACCCCATTTTGGAAACTAGACCCCCAGGGAACATATCTAGATGGGTAGTGAGCATATTGAACCCCCAGGTGCTTTACAAATTGATCTGTGAAAATGAAATAGTACTTTTTTTTTTTCACAAAAATTTTCTTTTAGCCTAAATTTTTTCATTTTCACATGGCAACAGCATAAAATTCATCCTAAAATTTGTTGGGCAATTTCTCCTGAGTACACCGATACCTCATATGTGGTCATAAACCACTGTTTGGGCGCACGGCAGGGGTCAGAAGGGAAGGAGCGCAATTTCACTTTTTGAATGTAAAATTAGCTCCAAAAGTCAAATTGCGCTCCTTCACTTCTGAGCCCTGCCGTGCGCCCAAACAGTGGTTTATGACCACATATGAGGTATTGATGTACTCGGGAGAATTTGCACAACACATTTTAAGATCCATTTTATCCTGTTGCCCATGTGAAAATGAAAGAATTGAGGCTAAAAGTACATTTTTGATAAAAGAATTAAAATATCCATTTTTTGTTTCCACTTTGCTTTAGTTCCTGTGAAGCACCTGAAGGGTTAATAATCTTCTTGAATGTAGTTTTGAGTAGTTTGAGGGGTGCAGTTTTTGGAATGGTGTCACTTTTGGGTGTTTTCTGTCATGTAAACCCCTCAAAAGGACTTCAAATGTGATGTGGTCACTAAAAAAAATGGTTTTGTAAATTTTGGTTGAAAAATGAAAAATTGCTCATGAACTTTGAACCCTTATAACGTCCTAACAAAAAAATTTTTTTTTTCCAAAATTGTGCTGATGTGAAGTAGATATGTGGGAAATATTATTTAATAACTTTTTTCTGTCACATATCTATCTTGTTTATCAGAAAAAAAAATGTAAAATGTGAAAATTGTGAAATTTTCAAAATTTTTGCCATATTTTTGATTTTTTCACAAATAAACGCAAAAATTATCGACTTAAATTTAATACTAGCATGAAGCCCAATATGTCACGAAAAAACAATCTCAGAATCGCTAGGATCGGTTGAAGCGTTCCCGAGTTATAACCTCATAAAGGGACACTGGTCAGAATTACAAAAAAGGCCAAGGTCTTTAGGGTCAAAATAGGCTGGGTCCTGAAGGGGTTAATAGTCCCATCTCAGTAGAGGAAATAGATTACACCATTAGGTCATTAAACCCGGGCAAAGCCCCTGGCCCTGATGGTTATATTGGGGCCTTCTTCAAAGCTTTGAGGGAACAAATTTCACCAGTCCTCAAGGATCTTTTTAACTCCTTCCTCCAGGGCTACCCAATCCCAGATAGAATGAATATGGCTCATATAAAGTTAATTCCCAAACCGGGCAGACCCCCGACAGACCCAGCAAGTTATAGACCCATCTCTCTCATTAACCAAGACCTAAAAATTTTATCCAAACTATTAGCCGACAGATTAGCACAAATATTACCAAAATTGATCGCACCTCACCAATCTGGTTTCATTAAAGGACGTTCGACCGCCACTAACATAAGGAAGGCGATGCTACTATTGGATGTGGTGGGGAGACGGACTGAGAATGTGGAGGGAAATCCAGCCATGATCACCCTAGATGCTGAAAAAGCATTTGATAATGTTAGGTGGTCATGGTTGGACAAGGTGTTAGATTCCGTTGACTTGATGGGCCCCTTCTGCCAATTTCTGAGGGCTTTATATGCTCAACCGAAAGCCTGTGTTAGTACACCTGGTTTCCTCTCGGACACTTTTAAATTAGAAAAGGGTACCCGCCAGGGCTGCTCCCCTGTCCCCTTTACTCTTCAATTTAGCGAATGAACCCCTTGCAATATATCTCGAGTCCTGTAGTCCCTATGAAGGAATAAAAGTACATAAAAAAGAAGAGAAACTGGCACTATTTGCAGACGATATTATTTTGTTTGTACAAAACCCTGACAGAGATTTTCCTTCTATTCTTTCGGATATTGACAGACTGGGCAAGTACTCAGACTTGAGACTAAATAGGGATAAATGCGAGATCCTATTCATTAAGGGGAGGACGAAATCTTTAAATACCGACAAATTCTTTGGGATGAAAGTGATGAAAGATAGCATCAAATACCTGAGTATTTGTCTAGCTAAATCATCAGGCCAGATATATAGATTAAACTTCACCCCGATTATAACTAAAATTGAAAAAGAGCTGGACGGATGGAGAAATCTACCCTTGTCGCTTTTAGGCAGGGGACACCTTGTCAGGATGATAAGTTTCGCAAGATTGCTTTATCCGCTCCAGACGATTCCTTTGTTGCTAAAACATGTAGACATTAAGAGAATCAACAGTGCTTTCTCAAAATTTCTTTGGAGAGGTAAAAAAACAAGAATACCCTTCAACACTCTAATACAGCCAAAATTATAGGGAGGACTTCGGCTCCCGGATGTCAGGGGCTATAACCTGGCATGTATATTACGAAATGTGTTAGATTGGGTCAATAACACCAACAGATACTCGGACATTGGGCTGGAGGGAGAGCTGTCGGGTCCGCGGGACCTACCTTCACTTCTACACTCCCCATTAGCTAGCTTTCCTTCAAGCATTAAAAACACTACTATATGCAGAGATACGATATTAACATGGAAGGCAGTGAGAAAGAAAATGCACCTCTCCTGGAAAATTTCTAAGGGTTTGAATCTTTGGGCCTGCCCGGCCTTTAAATCAGGGCATGAAAATTCTTTATTTAGAATATGGAGAGAGAAAGGGATAACGAGGGCAGAGATCTAAGTAAAATTTGATCTTTCTAGAACACATGTTCTACAGTGTCGTTAGGTTTTAGGCTTCCTCAGATCTAACCTAGATGACATTTCTGGAGAATTGACCCACTCTCTATGGGACGACCTGTTGGCGTTAGGGGGTAATGACACAACGATATCTCATATTTATGGGAAACTACAGAGCACACTCAGGTCACTTTGCTCAGAGAAACTGTTTTCTAAGTGGAAAAAACATCTAAAAGATCCGGATCTATCGCAAAACATTTTGGAAGGCTGGAGACTAGTAAGAAGATTTATAACGAACGAAAGGTGGAGACTCTCAATTTCGTCTCATGCATGGGACGGTACAGGGATTTAATATACCGCCCACTTCAAACAATCCTGGGCGGATGACTCACTGCCCCAAATGTAAAATGCATGGGACGAACTTGGAGCATGGGATGTGGTCCTGTGAGAAATCAAAGTCATTTTGGGTTGGGGTTAGAGATATGACTTCGAGAGTGCTTCACATGAAAGACGGTTTGAACCCTATGTTGTGGCTGTTCCACTTCAGAGAGGGGGAAGAGAGTGGAAGAAATTTACATATTTTATTTCACACAATTACTATGGTGGCAAAGAGACTGCTCCTCCAGGGTTGGCTCGAGGACTGCGCCCCAGGGCTGGGTATGGTACGTGATTCCTTAAGAAAAGTTCTAGACCTAGAGTCCCTAGAAACACTGAGAAACACAGATAGACTGGCGGGAAAATTTTTCATGAAGTGGAGACCCTTTATAGAAGGGGAACTGAGTGATGCCGACATTAAAACGTTCATGCTGCCCTATAAAAATTCGTCATGGTATGCTTTGGAAGATCTTAATGGCACACTGGGGAGACTAAAAACAATTTGACAATTATGGGAAAAAGAAAAGAAACGATATTCGGATTCACCAAATTTCTGGTATATCTATACTTTATTGATGCGAATTTACTCGCATAATAGATACTTGACTCTCAGAGACATACCGTATATACTCGTGTATAAGCCGACCCGTGTATAAGCCACCCCCTACTTTTGCCCCAAAAATCTGGAAAAACCTATTGACTCGTGTATAAGCCGAGGGTGGACCCCAGCACACGTATACAGCCCCCAGCAGTGTGGTATACAGGCCTCCCCAGTGGTAGTATACAGCAGCCCCAGTGGTAGTATACAGATTCCCCAGCAGCCCCAGTGGTAGTATACAGATTCCCCAGCAGCCCCAGTGGTAGTATACAGATTCCCCAGCAGCCCCAGTGGTAGTATACAGGAGCCCCAGCAGCCCCAGTGGTAGTATACAGGAGCCCCAGCAGCCCCAGTGGTAGTATACAGGAGCCCCAGCAGCCCCAGGTAGTATACAGGAGCCCCAGCAGCCCCAGGGTAGTATACAGGAGCCCCAGCAGCCCCAGTGGTAGTATACAGGAGCCCCAGCAGCCCCAGTGGTAGTATACAGCAGCCCCAGTGGTATACAGCAGGCCCCCAGGGGTACATATAGCAGCCCCCAGGGGGTACCCAGCAGCCCCCAGGGGGTACCCAGCAGCCCCAGGGGTACCCACAGCCCTGGGGGTACCAACAGCCCCCTGGGGGTACCAACAGCCCCCTGGGGTACCAACAGCCCCCTGGGGGTACCAACACCTGGGGTACCAACAGCCCCAAAAGCTGGCACTGTCCCCCCTTGTAAGGGCCCCCCTGCTGCTTATACATTACCATCCCGGTGTTCTGATCGGCGCCGCTCCTCGGTGCTTCTTCTTCATCCTCCCGTCCCGCTGGCTGCATCCGGAATCTCCGGCCGTCGCGCGATGACGTCATATCGCTGCGACAGCCGGAGATCCCGGATGCAGCCAGCGCGGACGGGAGGATGAAGACGCACCGAGGAGCGGCGCCGATCAGAACACCGGAATGGTAATGTATAAGCAGCTGGGGGGGGGGCCGTGCCAGCTTTTGGGGGGCTTATATGAACTGCTTCCCCCTGCCGCTGATTGACAGGGGGAAGCAGTGCATATATAATGAGCGGCCCCACGTGACGGGGCCGCTCATACAGCAGCCTCCCCCCGCCTCCTCCAGCCTCCACAGCCCCCACCACAGCAGCCTATATACCGTATAGACCCGTGTATAAGCCGAGGGGGGGACTTTTCAGCCCAAATTTTGGGCTGAAAAACTCGGCTTATACACGAGTATATACGGTAAGTTAGAGGAAAATATTCTGGTTTTTGATAACTAGCCTTCCAGGCTGAAAATTAGTTAGAATTAATTGTTTTCTTTGTGTTAGTGTATTTTTATTACTTTATTCATCTCAAAGGAGGATCAGATGGATCATTCTGAGAGCGAAAGAGGGGATAGAAATTTGACTACAAGAATGTAACTACCTTATTATGTCTATCTTTGGACATTGTAATGACTAATATATGCCTCTGATTTACTTTATACTATGTTTATTGCTGTATCTTCTTCTTTTATGTGTTGAAAACAATAAAAAATGATGTTTCAAAAAGTCCTGACCAATAATGTTTTGTCAGACAAAACTGTTCTCACTAATGGCACAAGGCAAGGTTGCCCCCTTTCACCCACCCTTTTTGATTTCTACATAGAGCCCCTAGCCGAAAAGATTCGATCTAATCCTTTAATCTGCGGTATCCCGGCACACGAAAGACATTTTAAAATATCATTATTCGCAGATGACATTCTTTTAACACTATCTGCTCCACTTAAATCAATAAGGAACTTATTGGACACAATTAAAACATTCTCCAACATTTCATATTACAAAATAAACTTAACTAAAACGCAAGTTCTACATTTAAATCTAAATCCGCAAACGTTAGTTGCTCTTAAATCGGAGTTTAATCTGGCCTGGGAAAACGACCATATCAACTATCTTGGAATTAAACTTATTAAACCTCTAACATCAATTGTAGATACTAACCTAAAAACCATTTACAAAACTATACAGACCGATATTCTACATCTGGCAAAGATAGAAATTTCTTGGTTTGGCAGAATCAATGCATACAAGATGAGCCTTTTACCAAAACTTTTATATATTTTTAGATCTATCCCTTTAATAACCCGAATAAGTGGTTACAAAAATTGCAATCTCAGTTGGTTACATTCATCTGGGCAAAAAAGAAACCTAGGGTAGCGAGATTAATCCTAGAAAAGAACAAAAAACATGGAGGACTCGCCTTACCCAATTTAACTGCCTACTACCATGCTACTCTAATTAAATTAAGCTAGAATTGGTGGGCAGGAGAAGATGGGCGACTTGGTTAGATCTAGAGGAATCTATAAAACCTCAGGGTGATCTTGGCCTCAACACTCTCTCTTCTACCTATGTGAAAAAACTAAGAAACTCCCTGAGGAAATTGCTGTCAGATCCGCAATCCTTTCTTGGAGATCTCTACTGAAACTATCTCACAAGTCTCATCCAACGGTGTCTCCTACGTGGATAAATATAGATAACTTGGAACTTAAATCGTCAAGAATTAAACTAAACTCATGGAAGGAACTAGGTGTCAACTACATTGCAGACATAATAGATGAAAGTAAAAAACTCATTCCCTTCCAACTTCTTATGGAAAAATTTAAACTCGACATCCTAGAAGAGATGACATAGAAGAAGATTCAAAATCTCATCAACTCCCATAAACTAATTTTTTTTCTACCCCAGAACCTAGCTCAGATGTTCAGATATCCTCGAAGCCTTATTTTCTGGAAAACTGGGCATATATATCAAAGCTTTAACCAAGACACTCATTTTTCATACTCATCGAATGTAAAAGCATGGGAAAAAGAACTAAACATAGAAATTACAACGGATGTCTGGCATCAAATTTTCGAATCTATCTATTCTTACATCCCCTGCTCATCCCTTGCAGAGACCCACTATAAGATTTACACACGCTGGTATTATACCCCTCTTAAACTTCATCAAATTCAAACTCCAACTCCCCCCTCTGCTGGAGGAATTGTAATGCTATTGGTAGCTTGACTCACATTTTTTGGAGCTGTAGAGTTCTCAAATACTTTTGGGACAGAGTTGAGGCTCTAATCAATAGCATCACTGGTTTGAAATTACACCTATCTTCTGAACTAGTACTTCTCCTTGTTGGCCTCGAATCCATCCCTCATAAACATAGACCTATCATTACGCAATGTCTACTCACAGCTAAAAGTAACATTGCTGCCCTCTGGAGGGACCCTATTCCCCCTACGGTGGAAAACACAATAGAGAAAATAGCATTTCACAACACATACGAATACACATACGCCCTTAGAAACAACCTTTTAAAAAAATACTCCAAAATTATGTCTCCTACAAATCAACCATAAAGACCTCAACATTGTACAAGACCAGATTAATCTTCGTACCCCAATCCAACTTATTTAGCATTACTATTTCAAGTAAATCATACCCACGTTAATTCATAGCGGGCATTCTTATATACGTACTCTTTGTACTTCCATGTATGTAAATAGTTAAGTTACTGTTTAGCAACTCGGTATACATTAAATAATCAAATTAACGGAATATGATTGATATTTATATATATCATTGACCGAGCGACTAAAGCCTTGAGTAGTGTTATATATTTCTGATTCATCCTTGGTCTATGAATATATAGATTGTACATCTTTCTTCATATTGTACCACCTAGATTACTAATCTCCTTTTATTGTACTTCATTGATTTCTGTATCATTTATGCTAATCATACTGTATGTTATACCGTTCTTTTATTTGCAAACCAATAAAATAACATATACTGCTGGGGAGGAGTTGCTTTTCTGTTGTTTTGCATAGTGTCAGCCTCCTGGTGGCAGCAAGCATACACCCAAGGTCTTCCCGTGTTCCCCAATGAAGTGATTAAGAAAACACAGCGTGGGCACATAGCCTAAAAGGAAAACCACTTTAAACCAACCTTTATATGGGGTTTTATGTTTTAACGTATTCCAAACAAAAACCAAGTTAAAGGGAACCTGACCCACCAGCCTATTAATACCTGTCCCTGCACCTTTATTAATGTATTCTAGCCATCCCTTTGTATAAATAATGGGTGTTTATAAAAGTGATTTTAGTACCTGCTGAACTGTGGCTTCTCAGTGCTGGAGAAGTCACATAGGGAGTTCCCTGTGGCTTCTCATCGCCGCCTGTAAGGGTGCTTTCACATCAGCGTTTTTCGTAATTCGCGGCAGATGCGGTGAAAAAACCGCATCTGCCGCGTTTGCCGCATAACCGTTCCACTTGCGGCACGGTTGCGGTTTTTTCCATAGGAAGTATAGGGGGACTTGCGGCAGATGCGGCAAGTGCGGTATTGCACTTGCGGCAGGTGCGGCAGCGAAAAAAACCGCGGTCAGCCACGGTTTTTTTCTCTGCCGCACCTGCCGCAAGTGCAATACCGCACTTGCCGCATCTGCCGCAAGTCCCCCTATACTTCCTATGGAAAAAACCGCAACCGTGCCGCAAGTGGAACGGTTATGCGGCAAACGCGGCAGATGCGGTTTTTTCACCGCATCTGCCGCGAATTACGAAAAACGCTGATGTGAAAGGGCCCTAATTCAAATATTCACGCTCCGATGGGCCGTAGAGAAGCCGCAGTTCAGCAGGTACTAAAATCACTTTTATAAACTTTATAAATACCCATTTTTTATACAAAGGGATGGCTAGAATACATTAATGATGGTGCAGGAATAGGTATTAATTAGCTGGGGGCTGATTTTTAGGGGTCAGGTTCCCTTTAAAGTGGTTTTCCCACAAACAAAGGTAATTTTAAGGTTATTTTTAATCAATAGATCTTAGAATAATAATAATAATAATTTACACAACTGGATGTATTAAAAAAAAAAAAAAATGTTCCTGTGCTGAGATAATCTTCTATATGTGTCCCTGCTTTGTACTGTGTAATGAATGCATCTGACTGTACAGGGACATTGTCTAATCATACCACATCTCCTGTGCTGAGATAATCTTATATATGTGTCCCTGCTGTGTACTGTGTGATGGAGAAGTCTAACCGTTCAGGGACATGATCTGTTCATACCACATCTCCTGTGCTGAGATAATCTTATATATGTGTCCCTGCTATGTACTGTGTAATGGATGTGTCTGACCATACCACATCTACTGGGCAGGTGAGGAAGTAAAAGAATACACACATTACAGTACGAGATTGCAGCTGATTCTTTTTGAGAAGCAAAACATTTCCCTACCTGCTTTTAAAACAGAAGGAATCATTTGTGATCCTGTGCTGTAATGTCTGTATACTATTTTACTTCCTCCCTGACCCAGGAGATGTGGTATGATCAGACCATGTCCCTGTAAGGTCAGACACATCCATTACACAATACATAGCAGATACACATATGAGATTATCTCAGCACAGGAACACTTTTTTCTTTTATACACATGCCTACTTATTATAAATTCTAAATATATTGATTAAATATTAACTTTGTAAGAAGCACAAATATAAACGTTCTAATTTTCAAAGATTGGTCCTTTATAAAAACTTGATTCCAGCTCACATTAGTTGCTCTATGCTCATCCACCTGAGACTCAGACACCAGCCTCTCTCTGCCCTCACATCAAGGATAATAGAAAAAGTTGGGAGTCCGGCTCAACAGGGCTGGATTTTCCTTTTTGAAAAGAAAATATAGTGCATACAAAAGAAAAATTTACATGGTCGACATGGCCCAGTCAACCTGTTTCGACTGCACTAAGAAGTCTTAGGCTGGCTTCACACTACGGCTGGGATCCGATCCGTGGCTGTCTGCTTGAGGCAGACAGCCGCGGACCGCTTCAGCACACAGAACTGGAGGGCTAATTCACTCTCCGGTCCGGTGTGCAGCCGCACGCCGCAGCTGCCGCTGATAGGTCAGGACCGCGGCTCACAGGGGAGCTAGCGGCAGTCCTGAACTGTCAGGAGGGGCCAGCGCTGAGCTTCAGCACCATGAAGCTGTCTCCACTGACAGATCAGGAATGCGGCTCGCTCATTGTGAGCGGGGGTCCTGAGTTATCAGCAGCGGCAGCTGCGCCGACTGCACACCAGACCCGAGGGCAATTTAGCCCTCCAGTTCTGTGTGCTGATCCAGTCTGCGGCTGTCTGCCTCAAGCGGACAGCCACGGATCAGATCCCAGCCGTAGTGTGAAGCCAGCCTAACTCATGACTAATGGTCAAATTATGTGCAGTCATTTATATGTTCTTAATTCACAGATGTTCTTAATTCACTTAACAATTAGGTGTTACATATGGCAAGTGATGCAGTAAATACCAGAATTACATAACAAAACTGCTAATTATTAGTGGCAATAAATTTTTCCAAAGTGCCGGTGAAATAACATAGATCAATAAAATCACAAACCAAAATTATATAAAAAATAAATACAATAGTGAAATATTGAAAGAAGAAAAATTAATTTATACATAAGGATAAAACCCCAATGTGTGTTCAACAATAATGCAATATAATTATACCATGCTGTGAAAGTGAATGTGAGTTCTTTTGTATGAACTATATATTTTTTTTTTTTCAAAAGAAAAATCCAGTCATGTTCAGCCATACTCCAATTTTTTCTATTATCATTGCTCCTTCATGTCTGCAGTCACATCTAAACCGTTAATTTCCCTTTGACCACTGCAGTATCTTCCTTTGTCCAAAGCAGTTTTAATCATCATTGAAGACTAGAGTGAAAAACAGACTCCTAAATGCTAGAGACACTGATTTTTTGTTAACTTTACGAGGCATTACACTTATGGCAATACCAGATATGTATATTTTATAAGTTAAACCATTCTGGCAAAAAAAAACTGTTTACTATTACATACTCAGCTTCAGGCCTCCTTCCAAACCCCTCTGGGATGTGGTGGGCTGTAGAGTTGGGCTCAGGAGGATGTATTTGCTCTTCAATGTCTCCAGCTGGTAGTAGAAACTTTTACTTGCTGGCTCAAATTCGATTTTTTGTAAAAGTATCTTCTTAGCAGAGGAGGTGAGCAGCTTCCCGAGGTCTACATCATCAGAATACTTCCGACCTGGCTTCAGGGCATCTTTCAGTTTCTCCACAATTGGCATTTTTGCTATATAATGGGAGATAGAGAGATATGAACAGATACATACATTTTCCAGATTTGGCAACATTAATACCTTATTCCTTCCAGGTGTAATCATGATCCGTATCACAAGGATGCTATGGTGCTCATAAACAGCTATAGACTAGCACTGTACAGGCTGGGGCTACACTCAATTGCACCAGGTAGGATGCAACGCAAAACTCTCCTATGAACGACAGCAGTTACTCAAATTGTGGCACGACACATATAGGAATTTTATGAATGAAAGTTGAGGAAAAAATAATGGCAAGCATCTGAACAGCAGTCTCCCACATGGCACATCAGAGCAGTGAGAGCAGGGGTCTCCACATGACATATCAGAGCAGGGGTCTGCACATGACATATCAGAGCAGGGGTCTTCATCCATGTTTTGCCGTTGGCACAATATTGCAGCACATGTTGCAACTTCTGATCCATGACAACATGTACAGACTCCATGTGCTGCCACTCACAATAAATGCACACTGCATCATCATGTGTACGGGGCCTAATTAAATAGGTTGGGGGTAAGTGTTTATTACTTTGCTTTGTTATAACAGATCAGCTCATCTTATCATGGGTCTATCAGGGCTTTATCACTGGGTATACAAGGGTATTATCCTACTGTTAAAAAAGAAATAAAAACATGACAAAAAAATGGAGTATGATCCTGATCAGGGGCTGGGTGGTGGGGGAGGGAGGGTGCAGGGGGATCGGTACTATCAGATCCAGCCGGGTGAGGCACGGGGTGTGGGGGGATGTGATGGGGCGTTGCTATCCGATCCGGCCGGGTGAGGAGCGGGAAGGGGGGGGGGTTTGGAATGTTTCTGACACAAGCCGCGCTCTAACCTCCGCGCAGTCCCCCTATGTCATTGCAGCAGCTGCGGCCGCGAACCAAGACCGACCGGCCCATTTCATTAAGTCTGCCCCCCTGACACCTGGGCCAGTGCGCCCCTGATGTTTTGGTGTATAACAGGCAGATTTACAATTCAGTGATCTGAGTCTTTACCATTAAAGGAGTTGTCCGGGACATCTACACCACGTTCCAAATTATTATGCAAATGTTCTTTTTCTCTGATTTTCCTAAATGGTCGGTGCAAATGACAGTCAGTGTAATAAAAGTCATCACCCATTAAGGTACCTTCACACACGGCAATATTGCTAGGCAATTTCACTCGTTGGTTGCAGTGAAATCATGGACACATTGTTCCATTTATACACAGCAACAAAATAGAACAATGTGTCCATGATTTCACTGCAACCAGCAAATTGCCAGTGAAATTGCCTAGCAATATTGCCGCGTGTGAAGGTACCTTTAGAGTATACATCGAATTTTATTGAAGAAACCTCCCAATGATAACAATATAATCTTCAAAATTAAAAAAAACTCTAAATGCACTCTTCCAAATTATTAGGCACAGTAGAGTTTCCAAACATTTGATGTGTTTGAAAGAACAGAAAAAGGAGAATTTTGTGTACTCACCATAAATTTCTTTTCTCTTAGCCTCTAATTGGGAGGACACAGAACCGAGGGTGTTATGCTGCTGTCCACTAGGAGACGACACTAAGCAGAATCTGCAAAAGAGTTAAGTGGCTCCTCCTCTGCAGTATACAACCCTGGAGCAGGAAGTGCCTCACCAGTTTTGTGCTAAAGCAGTAAGAGTTAACATAGTAACAACAGTACAACAAGGCCTGTAACTAAACAGGCAAGCATATGTAAATAGTTAACCATGTAACAGCTGAAAAGCGACATAAGAACAGTAGTAAAGGCCCGGAAGGGCGGGTACTGTGTCCCCCAATTAGAGGCTAAGAGAAAAGGAATTTACGGTGAGTACACAAAATTCTCCTTTTCTCCTTCGCCTCATTGGGGGACACAGGACCGTGGGACATCCCAAAGCAGTCCCTGGGTGGGAAAAGCAATTGAACTATTAACACTGAACATGGTCAGCAAAGAACTATGCACCTACAGGTGGACTACTGCCTCCTGGAGGACACGGCTACAGAGACCCGCGTATGCCGCGGACTGAGTGTAAACACCATAGTGTTTGTAAAGGTGTACAGGCTGGATCACCTGGCTGCCTAACACATTTGTTGAGCTGACTCTTGTGGCCTAACGGCTCTGGAGGCCCCCACACCCCTAACAGAATGTGCCTTGATACCGGCCAGAAGGGGCGAGTTTCGAAGATATAAGCATCTTGCATTGTTGAACTAATACATCAGGCTAGAGTAGCATTAGAGGCTTACATGTCTTCGTGCTTCCCTTCTGGAAGAAGGAAGGGAGAGTCCGACTTCCTAGAGGGTGCCGTCCTGTACACAGATGCGTAGGGAGCTGACGAGGTTCAGCATAAGTAGAGCCTTCTCGACCCTATGAACTGTAGTCAGGCACCGTGATGGCAGAGGAATGTCTTCATTCATATGGAAGATGACACTACCTTTGGGAAAAAGGATGAAGCCGGACGTAGGACAACCTTGTTTTGATGGAAGACCAAAAAAGGGGGTTTACATGAAAACGCCGCAGGTTTCGAGGTTCTCCAGAGAGAAATAACTGCTACTGACAATACCGCCTTCTGTGTGAGAATACAAAGGGTAATTTCCCTCTGAGACTTCAAGAGTCGTTGTCGTAGAGCCGTGAGAACGAGGTCCAGGTCCCTCGGATCCCATGGACCTTTGTAGGGAGGAGTTAAATGACAGACCCCTTTAAGGAAAGACTTCCTTTGAAGTCTGGTAGCAAAGCGTTTCTAGAATAGGATAGAAAGGGCTGAAACCCGTTCTTTGAGGGAACTCAAGGACCTGCCTGAGTCTAGGCCCGATTGAAGGAAACTGAGGAGTCTTGTTATCTAACAGGGCCAAGACGAGTGACCTCGGAGAGGTGTACTAAGCAAAGAAGATTTTCCATGTTCGAAGGTATATCTTCTCGAGGCTGGTTACCGTGCTTTGAGCATGGTTGCTACAACATCCTGGGAGAAAACACAGCGAGGGTTAAAACCCATTTGCCAAGGGCCACGCAGTTGAATTCAGAGCTGATGAATTCTGATGGTAAAGCGTGCCCTGCGAGAATAGGTCTGGATGGTGTGGCAGGCGCCATGGCACATCTGCTGTGAGTTGGACGAGATGGATCTCCCAAGCGCGTCTGGGCCAGTCTGGGGCCACGAGGACGATTCGGCAAATCTGTTGTAAGATGGCTGGATGTAGGGACCACTCCACTGAGTCCATCCCTTTGCGGTAGAGGGAATCCACTACTGAGGAGATCGGTGTAGGGGAGTGAGGACTCCTGGCCGAAGGGCCTGTGCCTTGTTCTGAGGAAGTTTGGCCAGGGTTGTTGATGTGTTGAACTGCGTTCCTAGAAATACCGGGCTGAGTTAGAACTGGATTAGACTTGTGGAAGTTGACCAGCCAGCTGAGTCTTCCTAAAGTGCCTACCGAGATGGAGACGCTGTGTTCGCAGTCCCTGGAGGACGGTGCTTTGATGAGCAGATCGTCCAGGTATGGAAGCACTACGACAACCCTGGAGTGAAGGATAGTCATGACTGCCGCCATGATTTTTGTGAATACTCTGGAGCTGTAGCTAAACCGAATGGGAATGCCACAAAGTGGTAGTGTAGTGTAGTTGCGATTGGAATATGAAGGTAATCAGCCCTTATACGTATAGATGCAAGGTATTGTCCTTGCTTCCTGGGCGCCCTTATGGGGCGGAAAGATTCCAGCGGAAATGACTTCTCCGAACATGTCTGTGCGGTTAGTTGTTTTCTGTCTAGTACGGTACATACTGTTCCTGTTTTTTTATTTTTTTTTTTGAAACTACAAAACAGAGTGGAACTGAATCCTTGAAAACGTTCTTCGCGTAGCACGCTTCTGAGTGGAGGGGGAACTTGACCGCTTGGAAGACTGCTTGAGCTTTCACTGGAGACGCTGGAAAAATTCTATTTTTCTCCATCGGACGGTAAGGAGCCAACGGTTGGGCGGTAGAGACTTGAGCGCTATTTTGTAGCCGGAGGCAACTAGCTATTGCACCTTCTCATCTTGTATGACGGGTACCCCAAGGTGCTGAAAATGAAGCAACAGACCGCCTACAAGTGGGAAGTCTTCCGGGCGGAGGGAGTCAGGAGAAAGAAAAACCTGTGGGATGGTAATCCCTTGGGCTTGGATTGGCGAGACTGGCTCTGCTAGGATGAACTACATCTTTTGGTAGACTGTGACTGCTCACTGCGTGGCGACGATTACCTGGCTGCGTCAGTATAGATGTCGACCAGTCAAATGAATTCCGAAGGGATCGGAATCTGGTGTGCTGGCAGAGATTGAAGGGTCGCCTGGGCTTGTTCTGAGGGAGGGGAGTGCTGTTTCCTCCTGTGGCATCTGGGCTCAATTGTCCAGTTGCCCCTTGATCAGAGATATGGGAGGACTTTTTTTTTTGTTTTGAGGTCGCATCTGCCTTTAATTCACATAGCGAAACTGCACATTCAATGACAATAGCATTGGCAGCCGCAAATGCTGCACAATTAGCCGAATCAAGGGCTGCATGTATCCAGTGGTCAACCCTGGTTGTGAACCGAGGTGCCTTGGTGCGCCAGAGTAGAATTGGCGTCCGTGTACCTTAGGATAGTATGAATGTGATCTGCCCAGCTGTGATGGTCTTAGCCGCACTTGGTGAAGCGAAAATATGGGATAAAGTAGACCCTGAGTTCCTAAAACTGAATTTGCCATTCATTCTCCCTGGCAGTCAGTTATGTCCATCATAGGGAATGTGCGTAGCAGGTACGTACTGCTAGTCAGGGCACCGGGGGATCCCCTTTTGGGTGGGCTGGACCATTTCTGGGATATTGTCAGGAACCGGTAGAACACGCTTCTATTAGTGACTGTTGCTGGATCCTTTGTCGGTGTGAGTGGTGGGTCGGGTTGGATAGCCCTATGTCCTATGATCACCACGGTCTGTGGCAGTGCCAGAGATGTGATGACCAGCAAGCGCTTTAATCTCCTTGTGCTTCTTGAGCACAGTGGTCTGCAGCAATGTAAAAAGCATATTAAACTCTTTAATTTCCTGTATTGTATGAGCCCAGTGGTGTACAGATGCACAAGGTGTAAGTGCTCCTTATACAGTGGTGTAAGTGCTCCTTATACAGGGAACACACACCTATGTGTTGCCTGAGACTGTGCTGTGCACTGAAGTAGTTAACACAATCAGTGCAGTGATGCTGTCATGGCGACTACTGCGAGGGGCGGGACAGAAAAAGCGCGGCTAGCTACCAGGAGAGCCCATAATAGAGCAGAGGTGACGTCAGCCCAGGGGCGGGTGAGAGGCGGGGAGAGAGGTGGAACCATCAACGCTAGGCCGAAGCCTCGCGAAAATGGCGGCCCGGGAATGCAAGGAGGCCGGCGCAGAGGTCCACAATACCGCCTGTGGTGCCTCTGAGGTAAGCCGTCACCGCTCTCCTCCCCAGCCAGGGGAGAAGGCGCAGCATGAAAGTAACAGGTGGACTGCCGGAGTACGGGGACCCTGGGATGGCAGGGCTCTGCGATCACCATGGAAATAGCTTCAACCCAAGTACCCTGTGTGGAGAGGGGAAATGGGGAGGGTGGCGATGCTGAGGTGAGGCCGCACCAGATCAAATCAGTGGACTGGGAGGATCTGCTGGTAAAAAGCACAGCCTAGTAAGCTCCCCAGGCTCTATCACAGCCGCGGCTGTGAGCAGCCCTGGGGATCCCTGCAGCCGAGGGAATAGTCGTACAACAGGCAATACTGTGGAGGGTACCTGGACCTGGTGTCTCAACCCAAGTTCCCAGCTAGGGGAAATGGGGAGGGCGCCTGTTGATCCCAGGCTTCCTGGTCGAAATCCTGCAACCGACCTATTACCTCTAGGGATGTGAAGGTCTTCTTTTAATCCAAGTCCCCATCAGTAAAATGGAAGGAATGGTGGTGTGCAGGGGGTCTCTCAACTTTAACCCAGCACCCCAACCGTGGGGAGCTGAGGAAGGAGGGGGATCGTCTCTGCCGGTTTTTGTTTCCAACTGCCTTGTTGCTTGCGGTGGGGACATGGAGCATTACTGCGACCCAGAGCCCCATCTGTGGGGACTGGGGAGGAATGCGGGCCTCAGAACCGGTAAGTCTGGAAATCGCTTCAACCCTGCGCCTCCAACAGTGGAGGGCCGAGGAAGGAATAGCCCTTACCAGACAAAATAGCTCGACCCAGAGTTTCAACTGTGGGATCTGGGGAGGTAAATGTGGTTGACATGTCCCTTCAAAAAATAAAAATGCAGCTTCAAAAAGTAAAAATAATGGAGAGTAAGAACGCGTGCCTCTTTCAGACACTAAGCAAAAACTGGTGAGGCACTTCCTGCTCCAGGGGTGTATACTGCAGAGGAGGAGCCACTTAACTCTTTTGCAGATTCTGCAGATTCTGCTTAGGCTGGTTTCACACTACGAATTTTGCATTGCCGATGCTGTCCGATAAAAATCGGACAGCATCGGACCGATTTTGGCCCCCATGCAGCCCTATGGGCATCGGACCGAATCGGATGTGCACTAAATGGCATCCGATTTGGTCTGATCCGATTCTGTCCGATTTTTTAATCGGTGCAAAAATCGGAGCATGCTCCGATTTTTGCACCGAAAATAAAATCGGACAAACTCGGATAGGACCAAATCGGATGCCATTTAGTGCACATCCGATTCGGTCCAATCAATTTAACATGGGGCCCTATGGAGCAGGATCTGAGGAAACATCTCATGTTTCCTCAGACCCGATTTTAGTGTACTGAGCATGCTCAGTACACTAAAATAGCTCCTAACAGTAAAGTAAGGGGTTTAAAAAAAAAAAAAAAAAAAAAAAAAAAAATCTACGCTCAACCGTCTACGAGGCCCCTGGCATCTCCCGCGCGTCTTGCTGTTCTCTGCTGACAGGACCTGCCATGATGTCACAATCACATGACCACCAGTAACCAGCAGTCACATTACTACCGGTTACTAGGTAACCGGCTGTCATGTGAGTGTGACGTCACGAGAGGTCCTGTCAGCACAGACAGCAAGACACCGGGAGACACGGAAGCGTGTGGGACCGTGCAGGAGTCGTGGACAGGTAAGAAAAGATTGGAGGAGAGGGGATGCAAATGGCAGGACCGGGAGAGAAGAGGAGAGGACGGGGAGCACACTGGAGGACCGGGGGAAAGGGGAGGGCGGGGGAGCACATTGGAGGACTGGGGGAGAAGAGGGGAAGACAGGGGACACATTGGAGGACCGGGGGAGAAGAGGGGAGGACGGGGGACACATGGAGGACCGGGGGAAGAGGGGAGGACGGGAGCACATTGGAGGACCGGGGGAGAAGAGGGAAGGACGCTGGAGAAGAGAGGACACAGGGGAGAAGAGGAGAGAAGCGGGAGTACCAGGGGTGAGACAGCTGACAGGGAGCGAGGTGACAGGAGAGCGGGCATCAGATAAAATGTCGAAATCGGACGCCTATTTGGCATCCGATTCCAGGCATCAGAAGGAGCCGATGCTGTCCGATTTATATCGGACAGCATCGGATTTTACAAAAATTGTAGTGTGAAAGTAGCCTTAGTGTCGCCTCTTAGTGGACAGCAGCATAACACCCCACGGTCCTGTGTCCCCCATGAGGTGAAGGAGAAATGCTCATTTGTTGAATTTGCAGCATTAAGAGGCCACATTCACTGAAATAAAAAGCTATTTAACTCCAAAACATCCTAACAGGCCAAGTTACATGTTAACATAGGAACCCTTCTTTGATATCACCTTCACAATTCTTACATCCATTGAACTTGTGAGTTTTTGCTTGTATTTCTTTGTATGATGTCAGAAAAGCCTCCCAGAGCTGCTGTTCTGATGTGAACTGCCTACCACCCTCATAGATCTTTTGCTTGATTATACTTCAAAGGTTCTCTAGTGTTGAGGTCAGGGGAAGATGGTGGCCACACCATGAGTTTATCTACTTTTATGCCCATAGCAACCAATGACCAAAGGTATCCTTTGCAGCATAAGATGGTGCATTGTCATCCATGAAGATGATTTTGCTCCTGAAGGCACGTTTTTGCTTTTTGTACCATGAAAGAAAGTTCTCAGTCACAAACTCTATATACTTTGCAGAGGTCATTTGCACACCTTCAATAACCATAAAGTGGCCTACCAGCTATTTCCCAATGATTCTGGCCCAAAACATGACTCCTCCACCTCCTTGCTCACGTCACAGCCTTGTTGGGACATGGTGGCATCCACCAACCATCCACTACTCCATCCATCTGGACCATCCAGGGTTGCTCAGCACTCATCAGTAAACAAGACTATTTGAAAATTAGTCTTCGTGTATGTCTGGGCCCACTGCAACCGTTTCTGCTTGTGAGCACTGTTTAGGGGTGGCCGAATAGTGGGTTTATGCACCACAGCAAGCCTTTAAAGGATCCTACACCTTGAAGTTCTATGGACTCTAGAGGCACCAGCAGCTTCAAATATCTGTTTGCTGGTTTGTAAGGTCTTTTTAGCAGCTGCTCTCTTAATCCGATGAACTTGCCTGCCAGAAACCTTCCTCATTCTGCCTTTATCTGCACGAACAACTCTGTGCTCAGAATTAGCCACAAATCTCTTCACAGTACGATGACCACGCTATGGCCGGCTTCACACTGCGTGTGTGATCCGATCCGTAGCTGTCCGCTTGAGGCAAACAGCCGCGGACCGGATCAGCACACAGGACTGGGGGGCTATTATGCCCTCCGATCCTGTGTGCAGCGCACGCAGCTGCAACTGCAGCCGCTGACAGGTCAGCCCCCCAGTCCTGTGTGCTGATGCGGTCCGCGGCTGTCTGCCTCAAGCAGACAGCTACGGATCAGATCACACACGCAGTGTGAAGCCGGCCTTAGGTTTTCATGCAATATCTAATGTTTTCATCCCTTGTCCAAGGCACTATTTGTTGCTTTTCGGCAGCAGAGAAATCCTTTTTCTTTCCTATGTTAGGGTATGTGCCCACAGGCAGGTTTTGCTGCGTTTGAGATAAGGTTTTGCCTTGGTTTTATGTAAATCTATGCTAATCTAATCCTGAGTTTTTGGTTTCCATCAAAACCTTTGTGATCAGGAAAAAGCTTTCACACACACATTTTTTTTTCTCTACAGAAAATGGAAATACCACAGGTGTTTCCACTTTAGCAAAAGTTCAGCAAAGAATTGACATGCTCATTCTTTCTAAAACACAGCAAAACCTGAGGTGTTTCCACTTTCTTCACCAAACAAAAAACAATGTGTTGGGACAGCTAATCATAGAATCATAGGTTTTGCTGGAAAACAAAGATGCAGCAAATCCTGTGGTGTTTACACTGTCTCCAGAGAACAAAAACCAACAAATTAGCATACATTACCATAAAATCAATGGTAAACCGCAGGCAGAAACCAGAGCAAAAACGCACTGTGTGAACATACCCTTCATTGTAAACTGTGGCCTGCTCAATATTGTGGAACATCCAGTTTTTCTTTTATTAGGCTCACCTACCAAACTAATTATCAAAGGTATCTGAGATTGATTTCAGTGATACAAAGAACCCTGGGACACAATACCATCAACGGGTTTCATTGAAGAAAAAAGAAAACGCTGTGACACTTAAAACCAATTTGCATAATAATTTGGAACATGGTGTATATTGATGGCCTAGCCTTGGTATAGGTCAATCTGATTTTATTTTTTTGTTTAATGGTGGGTTTACACACACCAATCATTGTGTCCAATATCTGAACAGATCTCTGGTTGCAGTGAAATCATGGATACATAGTTCCATTTTGTGGCTGTGTACAACATGGAGCAATGTGTCCATGATTTCACTGCAACCAGAGATTGGTTCAGAGATTGGACACAATGATTGGTGTGTGTAAACCCACCATTAAGGTTGGGTGTGTGTGTGATACAGGGGGCATACCCGCTCAGCAGTTGCTGGAGGTGGTCAAATGTAATCAGCTGTGGGGCAGAACAGCACAGCCCTGTCAATTGTATAGTGGTCATTGCAGCCGGGTAATGCACACCTGCCCAGATCAAAAGAAGCATGGCTGGATCTGCAATAAGGGTATGTGCTCACGGTCCGGAGGAGCTGCGTGTTGGACGCAGCTCCTCCGGACCTGAGGGAAGTCGTGGGTGGCCACAGAGAGACCGCAGCCGCCCCGTACTCACTATGTGTGGCGGGTGTGGGGCGGCTTCTCCATGCAGTCTCTCTGTGGCAGCCGCTTCCGACTCCGCAGCATGAAATGAACATGCGGAGGAGGAGCGGACTGCGGGCAACCCGCACCGCAGCTCCAAACATGCTGCGGGCGGGTTATGCATAGTGAGGATGGGATTTCTTGAAATCCCATCCACTATGCTGATACTGTACTACGCAGCGTTTTGGACGCAGCGCAAAGACGCTGCATCCAAAACGCTGTGTATCCTGATAGTGTGCACGCACTCTAAGGCTCCACAACTGATCACATCTGGCCACCCCAGGAGCAGCTGAGCACCTCTACTTTAAAATGTCAAATACCAACTAATATATATGTATATATATTACACCTCTTCATGTGTTTACTAAAAACTCATTGTTTTACACTGAAAAATTTGTTTTTGTGGCTCAATCAGATTACTTTCTTTGTTACCGGATGTTACAGTAAATGGGTAATCCCACTTTGTAAGACTAATAGCTCATCCTTCAGAGATTATATATGATTATTATTATTATATTAGACCTCTGTCAATCAGGCCTTTAAACACAAAATCAAAGAGGTCCATGGCAGGCAGGCACTAATCAGGTCGGGGCTGCAAAGTGCGGTCAGAGATCGTAGGGGAATGGGGTTACAATATGACCCTCAAGGAAGTTACGAAAAGTCCAGCTGAGGCAGACTGCGGGTCACAACACAACCATCTATGTGCACTACTACAAACACTGCAGACAGCGAAGTTTTAATTCCAGGGTCATGGCCTCTAGAAACAGCTATTTATTAGGGTCCATAGTCAGAGCTGGTGATCTATACACAGGTGCTGGGTATTACCTGTGTGACCAAAACACACCACATACACACTAATGGCCGCACTGTGTGGAGGAAACACATGTACGCACTGACGACACTACACCCTGTGGAGCAGGCTGGGAGCACATGTGTGGTCACCCTCTGTACCAGGCAGGGAGCACATGTGTGTACACCCTCTGTACCAGGCAGGGAGCACATGTGTGGGCACCCTCTGTACCAGGCAGGGAGCACATGTGTGGGCACCCTCTGTACCAGGCAGGGAGCACATGTGTGGGCACCCTCTGTACCAGGCAGGGAGCACATGTGTGGGCACCCTCTGTACCAGGCAGGGAGCACATGTGTGGGCACCCTCTGTACCAGGCAGGGAGCACATGTGTGGGCACCCTCTGTACCAGGCAGGGAGCACATGTGTGTCACCCTCTGTACCAGGCAGGGAGCACATGTGTGTACACCCTCTGTACCAGGCAGGGAGCACATGTGTGGGCACCCTCTGTACCAGGCAGGGAGCACATGTGTGGGCACCCTCTGTACCAGGCAGGGAGCACATGTGTGGGCACCCTCTGTACCAGGCAGGGAGCACATGTGTGGGCACCCTCTGTACCAGGCAGGGAGCACATGTGTGGGCACCCTCTGTACCAGGCAGGGAGCACATGTGTGTGCACCCTCTGTACCAGGCAGGGAGCACATGTGTGTGCACCCTCTGTACCAGGCAGGGAGCACATGTGTGGGCACCCTCTGTACCAGGCAGGGAGCACATGTGTGGGCACCCTCTGTACCAGGCAGGGAGCACATGTGTGTGCACCCTCTGTACCAGGCAGGGAGCACATGTGTGGGCACCCTCTGTACCAGGCAGGGAGCACATGTGTGTGCACCCTCTGTACCAGGCAGGGAGCACATGTGTGGCACCCTCTGTACCAGGCAGGGAGCACATGTGTGTCACCCTCTGTACCAGGCAGGGAGCACATGTGTGTACACCCTCTGTATCAG
Source organism: Allobates femoralis (assembly GCA_033576535.1). Lineage (NCBI taxonomy): Eukaryota > Metazoa > Chordata > Amphibia > Anura > Aromobatidae > Allobates > Allobates femoralis. The sequence continues at coordinate 282,185,314 of JARQOC010000006.1, forward strand.
GCAGGGAGCACATGTGTGTACACCCTCTGTACCAGGCAGGGAGCACATGTGTGTACACCCTCTGTACCAGGCAGGGAGCTATGTGTGTCACCCTCTGTATCAGGCAGGGAGCACATGTGTGTACACCCTCTGTATCAGGCAGGGAGCACATGTGTGTACACCCTCTGTATCAGGCAGGGAGCACATGTGTGTACACCCTCTGTACCAGGCAGGGAGCCATGTGTGTTACACCCTCTGTACTCAGGCAGGGAGCCATGTGTGTTACACCCTCTGTATCAGCAGGGAGCACATGTGTGGCACCCATCTGTACAGGCAGGGAGCCTATGTGTGTCACCCTACTGTACCAGGCAGGGAGCCATGTGTGTTCACCCTCTGTATCAGGCAGGGAGCACATGTGTGTACACCCTCTGTACAGGCAGGGAGCACATGTGTGTACACCCTCTGTATCAGGCAGGGAGCACATGTGTGTACACCCTCTGTATCAGACAGGGAGCACATGTGTGGGCACCCACTGTACCAGGCAGGGAGCAGCTGGCACTGCAGTTGGACAGATGTGCACTCACCTGGCCCCAGTCTCTCCTCGCCAGACTTGTACTTCCTGTTCCGCCCCCGGTAATGTCCGCTCCCGGGATGATGCTACCTCATGACACTGGGGCGCTATGCTGTAAATACAGTACTACTAAACATAACGTCTGGGGAATGGCAATGCTCCGGACTGCGCTCACCCAATCGTCGGGGTAATACACTGCTATCACTACCGAGCGTCCGCCATGATGGTGGAGTCCGGCGTTATAACAATGGCTATGGTAGATCGTAGCAGACAGCGCTACTGGAGACTGACATATGAACGTGAACCGCAACCTCTGTCGTCTGCTGCTGGGGCCTCGTATAGGAGGAGTCTGTGGAGTCGGCCATTTTGTGGGTTGTCTGTGGAGCCAGTCACAGCGGTGCTGCGCGCTGCTTACTGGAAAGTGACTGTACTGAGCCAGTGACGTCAGTTATTGCTGGGGAACTGCCGTGCTGCAGTCTGGTGGGGCATACACATACATCTGGTGGCTGTACACAAACAATATGGCGCTGCTTCTGAGGTAGATCTCAGTTATTGCTGGCGTGCTGAGGTCCAGTGGGGGCATAGTGTCCATACACACCACACACGACATGGGGAACTAACTTGCTGCAGTCTAGTGGAGTATGAGGGCCATAAACACACACAAAATGGCGCTTCCTGTGAGGTAGCTGTCAGTTATTGCTGGGGCACTGCTGTGCTGAAGTCTAGTGGGAGCATGGTGGCCATCCACACAGTAATATGGCGCTGCCTCTTAGGTAGCTATCAGTGAAGGTGTATCATGTCTGATTTCTGGAAAAATAGTTCCTTTATTCCATTATAAGTGTGGTGAAAAAATAAAATTTTCTGATCATCATAATGGGAGACCCAGACAATGGGGTTTAGGGCACTGCCCTCCGGAGGCCACACTAGGTACTACAAGTTTGTAGACACCGCCCCCTCCGCTTATAAACCCCTACCGCAGGATATATCCTCAGTTTTAAACTTAGTGTGCTCGCAGGATCACGCGCTTTGCTTGCACTTCACTGCATTCTCACAGCTTACGTGATGGCGTATGAAGACAAGGTAAAACGGTCCCGGTCGGGGACCTCCGGCAGTCTCCCTGTTCACCTTCGGGGAACACACAGGTTGAGGTACCGGAGGGCCTGGAGCCTGGACACATGGTGTCCCCCCGGTACGCTGCCGCACTCCTTCCCATCCTTCCTTGGGGGCTCTGGGAAGTGGGAGATAGGAGCTTTGCACAGCTCCGCTCCGTCCGAGGCCTCCCTAAATGGTGCTTACAGACCGGACTGGAGCCAGCCCAGTCCGAGGCCTCCCTAAATGGTGCTTACAGACCGGACTGGTGCTGAACCCCCGTCCGAGGCCTCCCTTAATGGTGCTTACAGACCGGACCGGCACTGAGGTACCCTAGGTGTCTCCGGTGTGCCTGGGGGTAGTGTCTGGCCCTTATGGGTTCTGGCACTCAGACCGCGCGTAACCCTCGGGTCCGCGGTTCTGGCGGTGTACCCTGTGCTGGGGTCACCCTGGCTGACCGCCCTGTGTGTCACAGGGGCTGCGGCTGTGGGCTACAGGTTTTTGTCTGCAGCCCTGGGTATATTATTGATACCTCCCGCGCTGCGGGCTCCGGCACCAGATTTAATGATGGCTGCCTGGAGAAATGTGGAGCAGCCCAGGGGCTAACGTCATCGCTGGGCGTGTGTGTGTGCTTCCCGTGTGTTTTTGGGCCCGCCCACAGCTTGCGCGGCGGCAGCCATCTTCCCTTCACTTCCCGGCTGGGATTAAGTGCACGGCTGCACTCCCGGGGAGACCGGTCATAACCCTAGCGGAGGCCACACACACATCGCTCCCTTCCACCGCATTGACGCGGTCGGTAAGCCACCGGTGTTCCGGTTCTTTCTCTGTTCGGCTTATTTTCCCCTGCTGTGGGGATGTCCTCAGCGAGGAAAAGTGCTGCTAAGGCGGCCAGTACCACCATTGTCTGTGCTACTTGCAACGGGACACTGGTTGGGGGATCCTGCAATAACTGCGGACGCCCAGAGGCCTGGACTGATTCTGCTGAGACAGCGGCTCCGGTGCTGTACCCTGAGGTTCAGGTGATCCCAGGGCCATGGGAAACACAGAATAGGATTAATGAATCTGTGTTATCAAAACTGTCCTCCATGTCGCAATCCCTGGAGGCATTGACGAGGAGACTGGAAAGCCCAGTTGCTCCTTCATACCCCCGGGTGTCAACCGGTTTAACCGCGAGACCCCTTAAGCGGGCTCGCCGTGGAAATCACCCGAGATCCAGAGCCTCTCTGAGGAGGAGCGTCACTCTGATGGTGACGAGGATGATGGGAGTTCAATACTCGAGTCTATGTCCGAACCACCGGATGGGGTGGAGGATCTGGTGTCCTCCATCAACGAGACGCTACATCTCGTGGCACCCCCTGAAGAGGTGGAACTCCACCCGAAGGAGGTATATCAGTGGTTGCAGCCTGAGGCTCGTTCATGTGGCTCCTTTATGGACCACACCAATTTTGGAAGGGTGGTTAGAGCACCCAGGGTGCACCCTGGGCGGCGTTATGTCCGAAAATCTAAGGACACTCGCTTCCCCTTTCCCCGGAGCTTGGAGTGGTCGCAGTCCCCAAAGGTGGACGCTTCCATGACCAGGATTGCTGCACGCTCCCTTTTCTCTGCCTCTGATAGCTCCTCATTGAAGGACGCGACGGATAGACAGGTCGAACAACTCGCCAAGTCTGCTTATGAGGCTGTGGGGTCTTCTTTTGCCCCTAATTTCGCCACGGTCTGGACCCTACAGGCGATTACCACCTGTTTGGACAGTATCACTGACCTGGCGGGGTCCAATTCAGAGATCCTGGCGATTACCGACAGGGCAAAGGCCTACGCGGATTACGCCAGGACGGCGACCCTAGAGACTGCCACCCGCTCTGCTGTGGCTTCGGCCAATGCTATAGCGATCCGCAGGTTGTTGTGGCTGCGTCTATGGGACTCAGATGCCACGTCAAAGAAGATTCTGCAGAATCTTCCATTCTCAGGTGACAGGCTCTTTGGAACCGAGCTAGACAAGCTGATAAAGGATTCTGCGGAGTCTAAGATCCCACAGAATAAACCCAAACCGCGGTATACGGTCAAAAGGAACCCTAAACAGTGGTCCTTTCGTTCCGGCTCGCAGCCATCAGCTTCGTCCGCTCGCACAGAGAGAGGGGGCAAACCCTCTAATCAGTGGCGCCCCAAGGGTCGCCAAAAGAAGCCAACGGGGGCGGCGGCTGCCACCCCTAAACCCGCTTCCACATGACTCACTCTCTCGTCCTGCCGCCCCACAAGTGGGGGGCCGCCTGTCCAGTTTTCAGGACAGATGGTTGCTCCACGTTCAAGATCAGTGGGTCCGAGACGTGGTCTCGTGCGGCTACAGGATAGAGCTGACGTCGCAGCCGGCACACCGATTCCATTGGTCTGTTCCATCCCCAGAAAAGGCTCGGCTTTTTCATCTGGTGTTGGAGGGACTCCGCAGAGACGGGGTAGTGGTCCCAGTGCCTACGGGAGAGAGGTTCCGGGGTTTTTACTCCAACCTCTTTATCGTCCCGAAGAAGGACGGCTCCTTTCGCCCGGTTCTGGACCTCAAGTTGTTCAACCGTCACGTGTTGGTTCGGAAGTTCCGTATGGAATCCCTACGCTCCGTGATCGCGGCTGTGTCACAGGGAGACTTCCTAGCGTCCATAGATATCCGAGACGCTTACCTCCACGTGCCCATTGCACCGGCTCATCAACGATGGTTGCGATTCGCAGTGGGGAACGAACACCTCCAGTTCGTGGCGCTGCCTTTCGGGTTGGCCTCGGCACCGAGGGTGTTCACGAAAGTGATGGCATCAATGATGGCTCTTCTGCATGCGCAGGGTCACGCCGTCATACCCTATCTAGACGACCTGCTGGTCAGGGCGCCATCGGAACACCTTTGTCAGAAGAGCCTGGAGGTGACCATACAGTCTCTGGAACAGTTTGGGTGGCTTCTCAATATCCAGAAATCCACCCTGGTACCGACCCAGTCTCTGACGTACCTGGGTATGGACTTCCACACGGACTCTGCGCTGGTGTCCCTCCCACGAGTCAAACAGCTGGCCATCCAATCAGGAGTACACGATCTTCTCCTGTCACCGCACTCATCCCTACGGGGGTTGATGAAGCTGGTGGGACGCATGGTGGCAGCAATAGAGGCGGTGCCTTTCGCACAATTTCGCCTCCGTCCTCTCCAACTGGAAATTCTTCGCAGGTGGGACAAGAGGACGTCCTCTCTGAATCGGCTGGTGGTCCTTTCCCAACCGACCAGGGATTCCCTGCAGTGGTGGCTCCAGCCATATCACCTGTCACGTGGCCGGTCCTTCCTCAAACCGTCATGGTTAGTGGTGACCACCGACGCCAGTCTCAAGGGCTGGGGCGCGGTGTTCTTACACCACAGGGCTCAAGGCCTCTGGACACAGTCGGAGTCGGCGTTGCAAATCAATGTGCTGGGATAAAGGCAGTCTATCTAGCACTCCTGGCTTTTCAGACCTTCCTGTCAGGACAGCCCATTCGGGTTCAGTCCGACAATGCGACGGCCGTCGCCTATATAAACCATCAAGGAGGAACCAGGAGTGCGCAGGCCCTAGCCGAAGTCCACCGCATTCTATCATGGGTGGAAGACAACGACTGTCTGATCTCCGCAGTTCACATCCCAGGGGTCGAAAACTGGGAGGCCGACTACCTGAGCCGGCAGGGGATGGACGCCGGAGAATGGTCTCTTCATCCGGACGTCTTCCGGGACATCTGCAGCAGATGGGTATCCCGGATGTGGATCTGATGGCCTCGCGGCTGAATCATCAGGTGCCGCAATACATGGCGAGATCGTGGGACCCTCAGTCTCTGGGAGCGGATGCCCTAGTCCTGCGTTGGTCCAGTTTTCAGCTACCATATGTGTTCCCGCCTCTAGCTCTGATTCCCAAGGTCCTGTGGAAAATCAGGACGGAATGCCGCAAAGCCATTCTAGTGGCTCCGGATTGGCCGGAGAGGTCCTGGTATCCGGATCTGTGGCAACTGTCAGGCGGGAACCGGTGGGCTCTTCCAGACCGCGCAGATCTGCTCGCTCAAGGCCCGTTCTTCCACCTCAATTCCCTCAGATTGACTGCATGGCTCTTGAGGCCTGGCTTCTGACATCCAGGGGGTTTTCTCCTACAGTGGTTGACACTATGAATCGGGCTAGAAAACCCGTATCGCGAAAGATATACCACAGAACGTGGAAAATCTTTTTCACATGGTGTGCCTCTAGTGGACGGTCACCGTGGCCTTTGTCAGTCCCAACTTTGTTGGCCTTTTTACAGTCGGGGTTGGAGTTGGGGTTATCCCTCAGCTCCCTGAAGGGCCAGGTATCAGCGCTGTCAGTGCTGTTTGACAGGCGCTTGGCTCTCCTCCCGATGGTCCGTCAATTTCTGCAGGGGGTGTCTCGGGTGGTCCCGCCATACAGGCGACCGCTGGACCCTTGGGACCTTAATATGGTTCTGACCGCTCTGCAGAAACCACCGTTCGAGCCACTAAGAGAAGTTTCCCTCTCCCGGCTGGCTCAGAAAGTGGTTTTTCTGGTAGCAATTACGTCCCTGAGACGTGTCTCAGAATTGGCGGCACTTTCGTGCAAGTCACCTTTCCTGGTAGTCCACCAGGACAAGGTGGTGTTGCGCCCACGGGCTGAATTCTTGCCAAAGGTGGTTTCCACTTTCCACTTGAATCAAGAGATTGTTCTCCCATCATTTTGTCCCGCTCCCGTTCATCAGGTTGAGCGCGACCTTCACACTCTGGATCTTGTGAGGGCTGTACGCATTTATGTGTACAGGACTGCCTCCTTCCGGAATTCGGACTCTTTGTTCGTCCTTACGGCGGGTCGCTGTAAGGGGTCCGCGGCGTCCAAATCAACCTTGGCCAGATGGATCAAGGCACCCATTCAAGAGGCTTACCGAGCTTCTGGTTTGCCTCTACCGGTGGGTCTGAAGGCGCACTCGACTAGAGCCGTCGGTGCATCCTGGGCTTTGCGACATCGCGCTTCTGCTCTACAGGTGTGTCAGGCGGCCACTTGGTCCAGCCTGCACATTTTCTCTAAGCACTATATGGTGCATGCCCATGCCTCTGCGGATGCAAGTTTGGGCAGGAGGGTCCTCCAGGCGGCGGTTTGCCCATCTTTGAGAGGGACCGTGTATTTTCAACGTCTTTTGAGGAACTCTTCCCGCCCTGGGGTTTGCTTTAGGACATCCCCATTGTCTGGGTCTCCCATTATGATGATCAGAAAAAAGAGAATTTTGTTTAGTACCGTAAATTCTTTTTTCTTGAATCATCAATGGGAGACCCAGCACCCACCCAGTGTTCCATTGGATGTTATTCTTCCTGTGGACTGTCCCCTGTTGGGACAGAGTTGTTTTTCGGTTGTGGCACCGTCTGTGTACGGTCTTCCCGATAGTTCGGGTGTGGTTTGCCTCCTCGCAGCTTATGGACCAAACTGAGGATATATCCTGCGGTAGGGGTTTATAAGCGGAGGGGGCGGTGTCTACAAACTTGTAGTACCTAGTGTGGCCTCCGGAGGGCAGTGCCCTAAACCCCATTGTCTGGGTCTCCCATTGATGATTCAAGAAAAAAGAATTTACGGTACGTAAACAAAATTCTCTTTATCTTAACCCTTCCAGGACTGGGCCATTTTGTGTTATTGTGCTTTAGTTTTTCCTCTGCCTAGCTTTTTATTATTCTGCCGCTTATTTTTTTGGCAGGGCAAGTTGTAGTTGTGACAGATAACATTCATGTTACAATGTGCTAAAAAAAGGGAAACCTATTATAAAATAAGGATATAATATTAAGAAAAAAACTTTTCTGCTGCTTGCTGGCTTTCAGTTATATGGTGCTCATTGTGTGGTAAAAAAAAAAAAATGTCCAGACAATATGACTCTCAGTCAATTAGGTGATAAAAAACATATTTTTTTAATATTCTAGAGCAAGGAGCCACATGTGGCTCACAGGTCTGTGATGTGTGGCCGGCTTGGTAAACTAGCACCAGGAATAGCAAACATCTATGAAGAACATATGGTGACTTTTGTGAGTAGCCTCACACAGAAGAGCAGAACTGCATGCGTGTATACTGACGATGGCGTACATGCTAAGGGCCCTTTCACATCAGCGTTTTGCGCTGATCGTAGCAGTTGCGGTGAAAAAAATGCAACTGCCGCGATTACCACATAACGGCCTCACTTGCGGCAAGCCCCATGCAATGTCTATGGGGCTTGCAGCAGGTTCGGCAAGTGCGGTACAGTTGCGGTTTCGGCACTTGCAGCCACTAAAAACGCGGTCAGCTGCAGTTTTCCCGCGGCTGCATCTGCCGCAAGTGCCGAAACCGCACTTGCCGCACCTGCCGCACACTTACCGCAAGCCCCATAGACATTGTATGGGGCTTGCCGCAGGTGTGCCGCGGCCGTTATGCGGTAATCGCGGCAGTTGCGTTTTTTTCACTGCAACTGCCGCTATCAGCGTTTACCGCTGATGTGAAAGGGGCCTTAGCTGGACATAGAATGACAATGCCAGGTTAGAGGGTTACTTGAAGCTGAATGCAATAGTGTAGCTGGTGCAGAAATTGGTGCATTCATTAGAAGTGATAATTTCTGAAGCTTTACCTGGCTCTTCCCAATGCCCTGGTGCGGTGGCATTGGATTGATAGATGGGGATAATGACAGCTTGTCATTAAACCCAGATTGATAATATTCAGGCTCCTATAATTTGGCGCCCATGTGGATTCAGTCGCTACTGAGGTACTGCATCCCTATTAGGGTGTAGTATCCCACTCACTGGTAAGGGGAGTACAGACCACAATAGGAACGATTGTAGTGGGGTTGGATGGTGAAGGGAGTTAGAGGGAGCACTTTGGGAGGAGTAAGGTCAGAAAGAACACACGTAAATGACGTGGGACACGTGACAGAGGGTATAAAAAGAGCAAGAAACATCTAGAACGTAGGAAGAGAGACCATTGAACACCAAGGTTGAGTTGGAGGGCAGCTAGAGAATATACGCCTGAGAAGTGTCCAGAGGACTGGAGCAAGTGGGAGCTCGTCCTAAGGCTGAACCCTAGGGCAGAACATCACCCAAGTGGCTTCAGGAGAAAGAGAGGGTCCCAGAGGCACGGGAAGTGAGCAATCCACCTGTGGGACTCGCATCCATTGTCCAGCGCAGGGAAGCAGAGGGACTAAGCCGCAAGGGACACCTGGAACCCAAAAGACTAGTGGAGAAGACCAGGTTCAGCTAGCAACCCAGACGCTGTGCCACTTTTAAGGTGACAAAGTCGACAACCGCGCACATCTGCTGAAAAGGTGGCAACCATAGGGCTGAGGGGAGACACTGCAGGGGAACCTCTCAGAGAGGCCCACAGTCACTGCCTCAGACCTCTGTGTGGCAAGGCGCAAGGCAGGAAGGGCGAAGCAAGCGTTGTGTGAATCGACCTGGAAAGGACAGAGAAGGGGTGCCGGTTACGTACCATCCTATTACCAGTGAGTAGCTGGATCCCTGTCTCCGAGCACTGTGAACTTTCTGATGCATCTAATGCACCAGAAACACTACTACCAACTCACTCAGGTACCTTCAGCTACCCTAGTGGTCAGCCCTACCCGTAGAGGGCTTAAGAGCACTGCTGCCTCCCAAACATCGACCCATAGAGAGACTGTCAAACAGCAGTGGCCAGCTATAGCCGCAACCTGCGGGAGGCGTCACATGTAAATTAACAAGTATCCCCAAGTCCAGTCATCCCTGTCCAGAATGAACCCTTCATGCCAGGTCCCTACCCCTAAGAGAGTGAGCCACCCACACCGAACATTTAATGACACCGCAAGGGTCATGGAGTGATCCCCGTGATAAAGCTTCAAGAAAGGCCGCTTCTGAGTATCCTAAGGCCCTGGAGGGGCGTGCAATAATATCCACCCATTATCAATCTGGTAAGTAGTTAATAAACACACATAGAGAAAAAAATCCTTTATTTAAAATAAAACACAACCCTCATTTTTCCAATTATTAACCCCAAACATATTCTTCGACAATAATCCACAACAATGTCCCATGAAACACAGCTCTCCTGCATCGTAGTGTTGAAGAAGCATATATGAAGATAGACTGATGTATTTCAAAAAGAAACCACTAGGGGGGAACAAGGTCCCTGCATTGAAACTGTAGTAGAAAATTAGAATTAGAAAGTAACTGCTATCATTTTCTAATTCCTTTTCCTAAGCTTTCTCTATTCATGTATTTCTTTTATTTATATTTCCCTCATATCCTCTGTAAACTTCAAATAAAGAGATTCATTCCATCTGTCACTCACAGTGAATGATCCACTTAGTTGTATGCTGTCCACTCCCCATAGGATGAATATTCATGTAACATTCACTATAGACTGTGAGCACTTCTGGACAGGGTCTCTGCCCTAATGCACCTGTATGATTTATTCGTCGTTATTTATGTTTTCGTCCTTGTTCTGCCCTTACATATGTAAAGCGCCATGGAACCAATAGCGCTATATAAATAAATAATAATAATAACATTCACATCACTGCTCAGGAGATCAGTAGGGAGGGTCTGTATCCTCCTCTCTGCTCTCTGTGTTTACAGCCAAGCAAGAGGTCAAATACAACACAGAATCTGTCAAAGCACAGCAAGATATCTGCTTACAGAAACAAATGGAGTAGACACCTTATCTAGATCAGGTAAGGCAGACTTGCAATAACTCTCTCGCATCACACAGGTCCACATTACATCCTGTATTACAGTGTGTCTATATATACTGTATGTATGTAGTGTTGATCTGTGTACAATATAGTGATGTGTGTATAAGATATAGAGCCAGCAGTCTATTATACATACAACTAGCAGCCATCTATTGTATTTGCAGCCAGCAGCTGTCTATTATGCATACAGCCAGCAGCCGGCTCTATTGAGTATACAGCCAGCATCCAACAATTGTGCATACAGCCCACAGCTGTCTCCATTGTGTATACAATGTACAGCTGTCTTCATTGTGTATACAGCCCACAGCAGTCTCTATTGTGTATAAAGCCAGCAGCAGTCTTTATTGTTTATTCTCTATTATGTATGCAGCCTGCAGCAGTCTATTGTGCATACAGCTCATAGCAGTCTCTATTGTGTATATATCCCACAACAGTCTCTATTGTGTATACAGCCCGCAGCCGTCTCTATTGTATATTGTCTATTGTGTATAGAGTGGAGTAGAGGATGGGTGGAGTCTTAGGGGGGCCCCAAAATTTTGTCAGTAAGGGTCCCTGAAATTCCTATTGGCAGCCCTGTGTATAATATCATTTCACAACACATACGTTCTTTATATGACTGAATTACACTACATTAGAATTTGAGAGTGCTCAGTGATAGTGATAGTGATACCTTTTAATGGCTAACTGAAAAGATGATAAATGGTAGCAAGCTCCTAAGACAGCTCAGGTCTCTTCTTCAGGCTTAACAATGACACATTCTTAACACACATACACACACACACACACACACACACACACACACACACATATATGTATAACATGCACACAAACACACACGCATATATATGTATATAATACAATACCAAATAAAGGGACTGCAGCAATTGGGCCATCAGGTGTAAACGCAACATTTCGGGATCAGACTCCCTTCCTCTAGGCTAGAGGAAGGGAGTCTGATCCCGAAACGTCGCATTTTCACCTGATGGCCCAATAAAGGCGGATTATTAAAAAAAGAGGAGTGCTGCAGTCCCTTTCTGTGGTATTTTACTGACAGTGGATGAAGGAGTAACTGGGACTGATATTGCACCCGAGCATTAGCTGTGCTGCTCAATTTCATTGTTATTATATATGTACATACATATATATATATATATAATAAGTGTATTATGTATATATATATTATATATATATATATATATATATATATATATATATATATATATATATATATATATATATATATATATATATACATATAGGGTTGAATAAGCAGAGGATAGTGGTCTATATTGGGAGGGGGCAGAAAAATAGCATCTGGGCAGTAAACACCAGAGTTCAGAGATAACGTGTGATAGCTTATTGTCGTTTTATTAGTGGTCCAAGATTTAAAGTTTCCTCAATTGATGTAAAAACCATGAAACCATGTGACACATTCATTCCTCTTCTGAATGTGTCAAAGGTCAACATATGTTATATTCCCAGACTTTTCTGATTCTTTGAGATTTTGAGTTACCTTTCAAGACTACTGTTTTTATATCCATTATGGTATGATCAGGGCTACAGAAGTGTTTAGGCCTGTACACTTCTGTAGCCTGATCATACCATAATGGATATAAAAATAGTAGTCTTGAAAGGTAACTTAAAATCTCAAAGAATCAGAAAAGTCTGGGAATATAAACATATGTTGACCTTTGACACTGGAGCCTGGCGGGCCCCGGTGCGACATTTAGACCGGGCCCCCCCCAGGAGTGCAACATTCCCTCAACGCCGTGGGTGAGGAGCGTGGAGTTGGGGAGGGGGGGGAAGTTTGCTACCAGCTGCGGATGAGGAGCGGGAAGGGGAGGGTGCTGCTACCTGCGTCTGACGAACAGGGGGTTAATGCTGCTGGACGCACACTGCAGGGCAGGGAGCCGGCAGCAGATGAGAGGAGGGGTGGGATCAGCCGCAGGAAGCTTCCCTTCCTTCACCTCTTCTCCTCTGACACACGATCGCAGTCGTGGAGGGCGGCTGGAGGCCCGGGTTCCGCTACAGGTCCGGGCCCGGTCTCAGCCGCAAATGGTGCGACAGCGATCGTTACGCCACTGGCACAGCCAGATCTGTCCTTCTTTCTTTTATTGTGTGGCGATGAGAGTTCATTCTAGTTCTGAATTGTTGCCCCGTCTCCCCTACATACAGATTGCCATTAAACATTTGGTACATATAATTAAATACAGCACATTGGTTGTGATGCAGCTGAAGTTACCGGGGATCTTGTAGTCCTGACCTGTGCTGGGAATCTTTATCTTGTCTGTTGTCATTATAAATGGGCAGGTTATGCGCATGTTCTGGTTGCAGGGCAATGTTCCTGTTGTTTTTTGGAGAGGACAGGGAGCTTATGACAATGATGTTTTCTAGATTTGGGGTCTTCCTGAAACACAGAAGTGGGGGCTCTGGAAATATAGATTTTAGTCGGGCATCTTTTTATAGTAGTGGTTGTAGTTTCCGTGCAGCTCCTCTTAGCACCTCCAGACTTGGATTATAGGTGACTACAAGAGGGACCCAGTTGTTTTCTTCTTTAGTTTTGTAATGTAGGAGATAATTTCTTGATATTCTAATGGCTCTTGTAATTTGGTTTTCAATTGCTCTTGGATGGTAGCCCTGATTCAAAAATGTCTTTTTAACATTCTAATATATTTTTCTATCTACTGGCTACCATGGTACCACATTTTTACCTGAAGTGCACTACATCTTTTTTGCATTTAGGTATACATAATGGCATGGTCTTTGCCTTTATTTTGGATGATGTGTCATTTAGGTACAGATGCACCTCATGAATTAGAATAACAGAAAAAAGGCACCTAGGGCGAGATATGTACAGGTGCATCTCAATGAACTCAAATATCATCAAAAGGTTCATTTATCTCTATAAACAATACATAAAGTGAAACGCATATATTATATAGAGTCATTACAAACAGAGTGATCTATTTCAAGTGTTTATGATTATGGCTTACAGCCAATGAAAACCCAAAGGTCATTATCTCAGAAAATTAAAGTAGGGAGGATGAAGGGTCTGAGAGATAAATATTACATAAATAGGTATCAGAGGTTTTACCTTGTGTGGTTGTGAGAGTCACAACCACTATAAAAGCATATCATGGCTGCTGCAGTTCTAGTGTGGTGCATATAGAGTAGGGAGCAGTGGCGTGACTTTAGCATTGCAGGTCCCGGTGCAACATGTAGATAGGGGCCCCCCACAGTGGGTGAGGAGTGGGGGGGTGTGCTGCTGGCCTGCCGCGGGTGAGGTCCGGGGGAAGGTGAGGTGTTTGCTCCTCACCGCGGGATCCCCGGTGGAGCGTACAAGGCTGGGGGCCGGCAGCAGAGGAGAGGAGGGGCGGGATCAGCAGCAGGAAGCTTCCCTCCTGTCGCCTCCTCTCCTCTAACACACGGGGCTGCAGTCGCGGGAGGCGGCTGGAAGCGCGGGCCCCCCTGCAGGGAGGCTAGGGTTCCCCTACAGGTGCGGGCCCGTCTCAGCCGTGACTGCTGCGACCGCAATCGTTACGCCACTGGATGAAGTGTTAAAAACTGCGCTTCTGTATTCTACGAGACATCAAACGGGGAATATAATATTGATTTATTAGTCAACACGTTTCAGGGCTCCCCGGCTCCTTCCTCAGGACAAATCAATATCATTTTGTCATGTTTCAGGGTGTTTCATCGAGTCCTGTAACGCGTTGACTAATAAATCAATATTATATTCACCCTTTGATGCCTCATGGACTATGGCAGTGTGGTTTTTAACACGTCATCCTCCCTACTTTAATTTTCTGAGATAATGACCTTTGGGCTTTCATTGGCTGTAATCCATAATCATCAACATTAACAGAAATAAACACTTGAATAGATCACTCTGTTTGTAATGACTCTATATCAGTGATGGCGAATCTTTCAGGGGCTGAGTGCCCAAACTGCAACCCAAAACCTAATTATTTATTGCGACATGCCAGTAGGGTAATTTAACCTAAATTACAGGAGTGGATGTCACAAGCGGTGCACAGGGGAGAAGCAGCAGACGCAACGCTCTCCCCTGTACAGTGCTTGCTGTTCTGACACCCTGATGATTAATTCTATTATTTTAACAGTTAATTGCTTTTAAACTTACCTTTGCAGTCTTCTCTTCTCTTCAACAGTGGTCATTCATCTCATGTGTGCGGTCAGCCGCCCCCAATGCTCTTTCCATACACAGCAGGTGGATTGCTCTGTATTGAAAAAAAATGCAGAACATTAAATAGATAGGAGATAGATTTTATCATGGAATGAAAGCAGATTCCACACTGAAATCCTGGTCCCTATCATGTAGTTTTGTACTCCATCATGTCCCTTTCCTTGAGATTATGTGCTCCATCCTAAACCCTCTCATTGTAGTTATGTGCTCCTTCCTGATCCTCTCCTTGTAGTTATGTACTCCATTCTGACCCTCTCCTTGTTATGTGCTCCATCCTGTGCTTTTTCTTGATGTTATGTGCTCTATCCTGACCCTCTTCTTGAGGTTATGTGCTCCATCCAGACCAGGGGCTGGCTGGTGGAGCTTGTCCCGGGTGGCAGCCTGATTGTTCCAGCCCTGAGGAGTGGGGGGGTTGGGAGGAGGGGGGTGCTATCAGATCCGGCCAGGTGAGGAGCGGGGGGGGGTGCTATCAGATCCGGGTGAGGAGCGGGGGGGTGCTATCAGATCTGGCTGGGCGAGGAGTGGGGGTTATGGTGCTATCAGATCTGGCCGGATGAGGGGCGGGGCAGGGGAGTTTTCCTGACACTCACCGCGCTCTGCCCTCAGTGCAGTCCCACTGTGTCATTGATGCAGCTGCGGCTGCAAAGCAAGACCGTCCGGCCCATGTCATTAAAGGGGCGGCCCTAAATTAGGGCAAACTATTAGCCTGGGGACACTTGCCCCCCTGCCACATGGGCCAGTCCGCCCCTGATCCTGACCCTTTCCTTGAGGTTATGTGCTCCATCCTAAACCCTTTCCTTGTAGTTATGTGCTCCTTCCTGACCCTCTCCTTGTAGTTATGTACTCCATCCTGACCCTCTCCTTGTTATGTGCTCCATCCTGTCCTTTTCCTTGAGGTTATGTGCTCCATCCTGACCCTGTCTTTGTAGTTATGTGCTCCGGCATGACCTTCTAATTTCAGTTATATGCTCCACCCTAACCCTCTCCTTGCAGTTATGTCCCCATCTAGGCCCCCTTCTTGTAGTAATGTGCCTCATCCTTGTCGCCTTGCAGTAGTGCCCAGTCTTGCAGTAATGTCCCCATCCTGCCAACTTGTAGTAAAGCTCCATCCGTGTCCCCTTGTACTAATGCCCCATCCTGCCCCTTCCTAGCAGTTATGTCTGCTTCCTGCCCACTCCTTGTAGTAATGCCCCATCCTGCCCCCTCCTTACAAAAATGCCCCATCATGTCCACATCTTGCAGTAATGCCCCATCATGTATTGCAAAAGCATTAACTCAAATAGTGTATCTAAGAGCACAATACACTTCACTTTACAGTATTCTACACAGAAATACCTTTATCTACATACAATGCAATATGCTAACATGAAAAATTACAGGGTATAACACATCTCCTATCACAAAGTTCTCTCTGTAATAACAGCTGGATTATAACCTGTTCATACAGATTCTACACAAAAAAACATGTAACTGCATTGCTCTTACTGGAATCATCTGACAAGAGGAAAGATGGAAGAAATGGAGCCAGAAACACACGTCTTCTCACTGAAGAACTGGGAAACTGACTACAAGAATCTCTTTCTCCTGGAGGAAGGAGGAGGGTAGTCCCTTGGTATACACTATTCTTAAAAGGGACAGACTAAAAACCCTGCTAGATCATGTTTAACATCTAAACAGTGTAAACAGGCAACTAATGACCTCTACAGGTCGTAACTATTATTACTTTAGTATAACTGAATATTTTCTTAGCTGCTCATGAATGGGCAGAACACTCCACGCTTGGCATCAACGGATGCCACCATTTGACTCTTTCGGGGAAAGCAGCAACACAAGTTCAGTATCTGGACTGAGGAACAATTTGTTCTCCCCAAACTTACGTACTCTGACCTCCACTTTGCGTACTTTCCCATTCTTGCTGGGAAAAGGTTTGTTGACTAAGCTGAGTGCCCACTCATTTCGATATCATTGACTGTCTTTCACAAGTACAACATCACCAGGTTTGATGTTAGCATGGTCTTTATGCCACTTCGTCCTGGTTTGCAGACTGGGGACGTAGTGTTTTTTCCATCTGTCCCAAAAGGCATTGCAATAAAAAGGGAAATGGAGCGCACATAGAGTAATCTCCTTTTGTACCAATAACCTCAGTGCCCCCCTTTAGTGGAAGGACTCACCTGATTTGGTTGTGCAAGTCACAACCAACTAACTCCGGTCTCTCTTATGGTCGCAGCAGGTGTCCAGCAGAGTAAGGATCCAAAGGGGTTAAATGAAAGTGCTGGGTTTCATAGATCCACCGCACTGACCTCCAGTGAAGACAATCAGAGTGAAGGATAAAACTCTGTTTAATGGGTAATTTGCCTACCGGTTTCGTAGGATGCACTGGAGGTCAGTGACTCACCGTGGCTGGGACTCCGAGGGACAGGCGTTTCTTCTTCCTCCTTGTCACGGGAACCGCGCCTGCCGGTAGTGGGGCCCGGTGGTCCAGATCAATAAAGACTTCGTTGGTTGAACAGATTAAGGGGTTAATTGTTTCGTGATGCCACCTATGAGTGTTCCGGTGATATCCACCGGCGCTGCTTGGGCCTCCGGGGATGGAATGCAGCAAGATGGAACGCTCCCCACAGGCTGAGCGATGATCCCCGGAGCCAGGAGCTGCACAAGATGTTCTGAGGCAGCTGCAGTTACCTTAGTGTGCAGAGATAAACAGTTCTTAAGAAAGCACGGACACTGGAAGTCTCTGTAACGGGTACTTTACTGTAACCAGCAGATGGTACATGGCATACAATTAACGGGTAACGGACCGGGTGGACTCAGTAATGACCAGTGTTCCTCAGAGCTCTGCCGTGTTCCTCCATTCTAACTACCGTAGTTTGTGTTGCCGTTGTCGCCCAGGAATGCCAGATCGGGTACAAGGAGGCTGCTTCAATTGCCCTACCGGGGAATTCTGGCCGGATTTGTGGGGAGCCTTGGGTCCTTTTGGTGGGTACTCCGCTGGTTAGACGACTCTGTGTGTGGCGGTGGTGGGGTGCTCCTGTAAAGCGGTCCCTCCGGTCCTGGTTTGCATAGAAGTGATAAACGACTCCTAGCTTTGGAACCAGTAATCCGGTTGTAGATGGGCACGGGGATGTTTTGACCCGTATGCATTAGCCCAGGGTCCGGTTTCAGGGTGCCAGGCATTGGCACCGACCAGAGGTGGTCCGTTGGCTGCACGGAACTGTGCAGAGCCCATGCTCCTACGTTGCAGTTCTCGGTGTTTCTCTGCAGACTCTCTTTCTGTTTGCAAACTAACTTCTCCGACACACTACCTCTACACTCCGCCCACCAGGACCTTATTGGCCCTCTATTTTGATGTGCATGTAGGGTATGGAGCTCTGAGTTAACCATGTCATTGCTTAGTCAGAGAATATTGCTGCTGCTGTTTTGGCTGCAATACACTCTTGTGACGCACTCGTTGCGGGGCGCGACACTCCCCCTTGGTGAAATACGCTTGTCCCCAAGTGTTGCACTACCCATCATTACAGAGGCATTTTTATATTTTTATAACAGGCAATAAAAGAACACTTTTATTAATAACAGGTATACACATATATAAACTGGTATGCAACAGGTTAACCCTTTGCGGACCCGGCGGGCGGTCGGCTGCCTTAATACAAGTCCAGGGCTTTTGCCGCCAGGTTACGCTATTAGCGGTTAAACAGGGAAGAAAGTCATTGATAAAGTTCAAGCCAGTCACTTATGAAGGGAACTGTTGCGCACTCGTATAGCAAACCAACCGTCGTAACAAGCGTGTCGCTCATAGGTGATTTTGTCCCCTCTATACAGGTCGCGATCGGGATGTCCCCTCGGCAAATGCAGCTCTACATCGCGACGCCCCACATACACCTCTTCATACACACCCTCCTCCCTGGCAAAACCCCACCCGGTAGATAGGTTCAACGAGGTCACTCTACCTTCCTTGCGAAGTTCATCAGATAACGGGGGTTGGCGACGAGCCTCGGCACGGGCCTCCATGTTGGCGTGTTCACGGGCTCGCCACTCTGCCCTGCGAAGTTGACGTATGTCGTCGTCGGTACGACTCTGTGTGTGGATGTAGTCCTTGCGATGCATGGGCTGCCGATAAGCTTGGGCTTGGCGCGAAGTCTGGATGGGCACCCGGTTGAACGGCACCGGAGAAGGCGCCACGGCTGCACCCGACCAACATACCCGAGCTGGTGGCTTGGCCGGAGATTCCTCAGTATCTGCCCAGGCAAAATCGGTGTAGAGGTCCTCAGTGGTGCTGTGGGTCTCATCGTTGTCATCCTCCTCTCCCTCAACGATTACATCGGGCTGCTCGGCGGGTGGAGATGTTGGAATGAATCCCTCCGGGTAGATGTGTGACTGTGCTGCGGAGTTCTCCTCAGGGTCGTCCTGCAGGGCTTCCAGGCTGCCTGCTTCATCATCTGTGACTTCGGGCAGTGGTGTCTCTATCCCTGTGACCAGGTAGGCCTCTGTAGTTTCAGAGGAGGCCTCCGGTTCTAGGGAGAAACAGGTGTCAGTCTCTGGAGTAATGGAGAGACTGGCTGTGGGTTCCTTTGCGGGAACCAGGTAAGTGTCGGCTTCCTTGGTGGAGTAGTTTTCAAACTCCGGCTCTGGAACGGGTTCGGCTGCGGTCTCAGACTCTGGAACGGGGTCAATCACGGTCTCCATTGGGATGACACAGTCTATGGGCTCTGGCGATGAAGCGGGACAGGTGGTTGGCGCTGGTGAGGTGGCAAAGCAGGAGCTGTCGTCCGGTTCTGGAGTAGGGTAGCTGGTACGCCCTTGCTGTATAGCACGATGGAGTCGACTGCTCAATCCCGCGCTCCAGCTGCGGATCGTCCACTCCACGG
Organism: Allobates femoralis; assembly: GCA_033576535.1. Classification (NCBI taxonomy): domain Eukaryota; kingdom Metazoa; phylum Chordata; class Amphibia; order Anura; family Aromobatidae; genus Allobates; species Allobates femoralis. The sequence continues at coordinate 282,204,715 of JARQOC010000006.1, forward strand.
TCTCCATAAGTCTCACTCGGAGGTCCTGCAGTGCTTTTTGCCAGAAGTCGGGGTTGCCGTCAATAGAGAGGACGGGACCTGGACCCGGATGGCCTATGGCTGCTCTGGCCTCCGCCTCGACCTCCCGCATCAACTGGTGGAGCTTCATGCTGGCCATCTTCTTCTTGGCGGAACCACACCCGTCCAAACCGGTAACCGTTCTTCTTGAGAGCTGGTAGGAAAAGCCTCTCACACTCCCACTTCCTTGGGGGTTTTTGTAGTCCATCGTGGGAAAAAGTCTTTGGCCCGCCCCATGGTTGTTTCGAGCAATCGGGGCGGACAATGATTTTGGCACCTTTGCCTTGGCCCTCCCACGAAGAGGGGCAGTGGCTCACCCCTGGGCCTGCACGTGGTGATTCACATGGCGGGGATCGCCATCTTGGACGCCATCTTGGCCCAACGGTGAAAAGGCGGGAAAAGTTCTTTTTGGGACAAAGTCCTTTTTGTTGAAATAAAGTTCTTTGTAAGCACATTATACCCGTTAGGGAACGGGCCTGCTCGTATCCTGTTCGTGACACCATTCTGTCTGACACCCAGCCGGGCGCCGGGACTACTCGGGGCAGGCCTCTCGCTTTTTGCTTCCTGTCACGGAACCGCGCCTGCCAGTGCGGGGCCCGGTGGTGCAGATTCAAAGGAAATTGGCTGAACAGATTTAAAAGGTTGTTTTAAGTCATGACGCCACCTGTGAGTAGTCCGGTGATGTACACCGGGGCTGCTTGGGCCTCCGGGGGATGGGATGCAGCAAGATGGAACGCTCCCCACAGGCTGAGCGGGAGTCCCGGAGCCAGGAGCTGCACAAGATGTTCTGAGGCAGCTGCGGTTACCTTAGTGTGCGGAGATAAACAGTTCTTAAGAAAGCACGGACACTGGAAGTCTCTGTAACGGGTACTTTACTGTAACCAGCAGATGGTACATGGCATACAGTTAACGGGTAACGGACCGGGTGGACTCAGCAATGACCAGTGTTCCTCAGAGCTCCGCGGTGTTCCTCCATTCTAACTAGTTTGTGTTGCCGTTGTCGCCCAGGAATGCCAGATCGGGTACATCAAAGGATTGGGAAAACAAGGTGTGTTACAGTCCGCGCTGCCAAGTCATCACAAATTACCAGGAATCCAATTTGGATAGCAAAAGATCTTCTTTATTTCCTTTCCTACGCGTTTCGATGACCTCCTGGCACCTTCCTCAGGTACAAGGAGGCTGCTTCAATTGCCCTACCGGGGAATTCTGGCCGGATTTGTGGGGAGCCTTGGGTCCTTTTGGTGGGTACTCCGCTGGCTAGACGACTCTGTGTGCGGCGCTGGTGGGGTGCTCCTGTAAAGCGGTCCCTCCACTCCTGGTTTGCATAGAAGTGATAAACTACTCCTAGCTTCGAAACCAGTAATCCGGTTGTAGATGGGCACGGGGATGTTTTGACCCGTATGCATTAGCCCAGGGTCCAGTTTCAGGGTGCCAGGCATTGGCACCGACCGGAGGTGGTCCGGGGGCCGCATGGAACTGTGCAGAGCCCCCGCTCCTACATTGCAGTTCTCGGTGTTTCTCTGCAGACTCGCTTTCTGTTTGCAGACTAACTTCTCCTACACACTACCTCTACACTCCGCCCACCAGGACCTTATTGGCCCTCTATTCTGATGTGCATGTAGGGTATGGAGCTCTGAGTTAACCATGTCATTGCTTAGTCAGAGAATATTGCTGCTGCTGTTTTGGCTGCAATACACTCTTGTGACGCACTCGTTGCGGGGCGCCACATATGTAATACCTGATGGACACAGTAATATTTCAGGATTGAAATGAGGTTTATTGCACTAACCAAAAATGTGAAATATGCATTATTTCAAAATTTGACAGGTGCAAAAGTATGGGCACTCTTCTGATTTTCATGATTTGAATACTCCTAACTACTTTTTACTGACTTACTGAACAACTAAATTGGTTTGGTAACCTCATTGAGCTTTGTACTTCATAGCCCTGTGTATCCAATCATGAGAAAAGCTATTTCAGGTGTCTGCTTGCAAGTTGTTCTCCTATTTGCATCTTCTCTGAGAAGTGGCATCATGGGCTCCTCAAAACAGCTCTCAAATGACCTAAAAAAAAAGATTGTTCAACATAGTTGTTCAGAGGAAGGATACAAAAAGTTGTCTCAGAGATTTAACCTGTCAGTTTCCACTGTAAGGAACATAGTAAGGAAATGGAAGACCACAGGGACAGTTCTTGTAAAGGCCAGAAGTGGCAGGTCAACAAAAACATCAGAAAGGCAGAGAAGAAGAATGGTGAGAACAGTCAAGAACAATCCACAGACCACCTCCAAAGACCTGCAGCATCATCTTGCTGCAGATGGTGGCACTGTGCATCGGTCAACAACACAGCGCACACTGCACAAGGAGAAGCTGTATGGAAAAGTGATGCGAAAGAAGCCGTTTCTGCATGCACACCACAAACAGAGTCGCCTGAGGTATGCAAAAGCACATTTGGACAAGCCAGTTTCATTTTGGAAGAAGGTGCTGTGGACTAATGAAACAAAGATTGAGTTTGGTCATACAACAAGGCGTTATGCATGGCGCCACAAAAACACAGCATTCCAAGAAAAACACTTGCTACCCACTGTCAAATTTGGGGGAGGGTCCATCATGCTTTGGGGCTGTGTGGCCAATGACGGCACCGGGAATCTTGTTAAAGTTGAGGGTCGCATGGATTCCACTCAGTATCAGCAGATTCTTAAAAATAATGTTCAAGAATCAGTGTCAAAGTTGAAGTTACGCCAGGGATGGATCTTTCAGCAAGACAATGATCCAAAACACCGCTCCAAATCTACTCAGGCATTCATTCAGAGGAACCATTACAATGTTCTGGAATGGCCATCCCAGTCCCCAGACCTGAATATCATTGAACATCTGTGGGATGTTTTGAAGCGGGCTGTCCATGCTCGGCGACCATCAAACTTAACTGAACTGGAATTGTTTTGTAAAGAGGAATGATCAAAAATACCTTCATTCTTCCGGTTTACGGCCTGATGGGAGAGGGAGGAAGGGACTGAGCTCCCAAAGCCCGAGACTCCATACACGATCCAAAGGCGAGAATTTGCCGCCAAACGCAACCGGAGTCACATTCCCCTATTCTCGTACTACCCCTGCATGCATCGGTGGCTCTGGAGCAACGGCACCAGGCGGGTAACGGCGGGGATGGCGACGAGAAACTCCGGGCCCCCCTCCAAGATGGCGCAGAGCGGAGCAGGAGGTAGAGGCAAGGAGGCGGCGAGCAAACAGCAGCCCCGCTCGCAGGGGAAAGATCCCGGTGTTCATCCTGGCCGGAGCAGCGGTGGGAGAGGTGAGGCTAAGGAGCAGGCGGAGGGGCTGAGCCCTGAACCCACCATTGACTATAAATTGCTGGCCACAGAAGTCTCAGCACAGCTGGTGGGAGAGCTAAAGCAGACTTTTAGGGATCTAGTGCAGGAGCTGCTGCAAGATTCCCTCACTGACATTAGAGAGGAGTCTGCAGCTCAGGAGGCCAGAATAACAGCACTGGAGCAGAGAGTGTCAGATGCTGAAGACAGGGTGACATGGCTGGAACAACAAGTCTCAGAATACAAGGATAGGGAAGAACGCACAATTAATAAATTGGAGGACCTGGAGAACCGGTCCCGTCGGAACAATCTGCGACTGATAGGGCTCCCTGAGTCCATCACCCCCACGGCTCTGCTAGACATCTTTGAGACTGAACTCCCCCAGATCCTCGGAAGTAGGGGCCCCTGTATGGTGGAAAGGGCACACCGGATAGGTCCCCCACCAAACCGTCCCGCCAAAGCGAGCACAGCGTCCCAAGAGAAAGTGAAGCCGCGACAGGCTATTGCTCGCTACCTAAACTACAGGGACAAGGAAAACCTTCTGCGCGCATATAAGAGCTCGAGGGCCCCACTGATGCTTCGTGGACATAAGGTTCTGCTATTTGGTGATTACTCTCCTGAAGTGGCAAAGAAACGGAGAGCCTTTGGGGAAGCATGTAGTATACTTTACAAGCGCAATATACGCTTTCAGCTATTGTACCCAGCCGTATTAAAGTACAGGGGTCCGGACGGTTCCATCAGGGTGCATCACAGCCCGGGGGAGGCCCTCAGGAGCCTGAAACAGCGGAGCCCGGAGGGAAGCCATGACGGAGGACAACGGAGCCGACATTCAGGAGCCCGGAGAGACAATGAGGATCATCGCCCGGGGACACTAACAGCTAGAGAGGACTCTCCTCGTTGGTCAGCTGGGAGGGGAAGCCCGGGATCTAACTCCCCAAAGGAACAAAGGACTGTGCGACGGGATGGTAGTGGAGGGAGAAGGCGCCCTTCCGGTACAAATGGGTCCCAAGTGGAGGACAATCGCGAGGAGACCTGATCTGGTGATCTTTTTCCTTTTTCTTTTCCTATTTTTTCATTACTTTTATACCGGAGATGATTGTTGTCATAACTCTTAAACCCCAAGCCCTGGCCTGGACGGTTTGGTGGCGTTCAACCCGGACGCCTCGCCAGATGCGGGGGATACAATATGATACGGTATAACACTGACGAAATATGATAATAGACTTTAGTGCACGGTATTAATTATCTCCTTGCATATTGGAGTCACAGGGCGGGAGCAGAAAAGGAGAGCGCCCTTCAGAATATGGGAGTCCATAACTTGTATTTGGGGAATTGTTGGTTTGGGAAAAGATGGGTGAGAAGGGGGTTTAATGTGGGTACGAGGGTTGGTATGTGGCCTTTTAGTCACATGTTGAGAAGTTGTTGGGGTTATAGGGTTTGGGTGTTCTTGAAGTCTCAGCCACTGTATATACTCTGTTTGTTATGTGTCGTATGGATTGAGTCTTTTCAAAACACGGTGGCGTTGACTATGACCCATCCAGTGACAATTGATAATGGTTAATCTGCTGTCCTGGAACGTTAAGGGCCTTAGGTCACCGGAGAAACGTTCCATGATACTTAATCATCTTAAGAGGTTGAAAGTGGACATTGCTCTACTTCAGGAGACACATCTCCAAGATACGGAATTTTTTAGGATGCATAGACTCTGGGTGGGGGCGGTATATGGATCAGGATCAGTAGGGAGGAAGGCGGGAGTACTGGTACTGATACATAAAAACTTTCCTTACACTATAGTCTCCGAGACCAAAGATGATGAGGGTAGATATGTGCGATTGGTTATAGATAGCCCGACTGGGCGGTTTAGTGTTACTAATATATATGCTCCTAACCAATCACAAGATGCTTTTTTCTCCCAACTACAGGTAAAATTACTAGAGGACACAGAACACCTTAGGATAGTGGGATGGTGACTTCAATACAGTGTTCTTTGAAGGTGCTGACCGACGAAGTGAAAAGACGACGACCGGTTCTAACCCAGACGGGCAGACGTCAGGCTTGTTGCAAACCCTAGCATGATGTGTGGCGATTGCACCACCCCACTGAACAAGAATTCACTCACTTCTCCCATGCCCACGGGTCGTGGTCACGCTTAGATCAATTGCTGCTAGCAGAATTGCTATCTAGAGTGGACAAAATAGACATTGAACCTATGGTTATCTCTGATCACAGTCCTGTGGTAGTGGAAATACGTGATGAGCATCCAAGGGGGTCTGACTTTATATGGCGCTTCCCCTCTTACTTGAGAAAGGACAGTAACTTTGACAGACTTTTGGGGGAGTGGTGGTCTGACTTTGCTCTTACCAACGCAGTTCATGTGACAGATCCTAAACTATATTGGGAGACGAGCAAAGCGGTGATGAGGGGGAAAATATTGGCTTACACAAGCACTCAAAAAAAAAAAAACATTTAATCAGTTCCAACTAGCCAGCACCAAAGTGAGAGATGCACATAAGGAATTTCAAAACAATCCTTCACCGTCAACGAAAGAGGAATGGCTGGGAGCTAAGAGGGAATTTGACGTATGGGCTAAACGGAGAGAAATGTGGAGTAAAGATCAATGGGAGGTGGATCTCTATAGATTTGGCGACAAGGCGGGGAGGATATTGGCGAATTTGGCCAGAGGCAAAACCAAGCCCACGACATTTACCTCTCTATTAGATTTTGAAGGAAATACACTACATGACCCAAAAGACATCAACTCTCATGTGGGAAAAGTTTTTGCTAAACTGTATAAGTAGGGCCCGGGGCAACATGAGATGGAAGCGGGAAGGGAGTGGCTTGAGAGGGTCTCCTTGCCTGTTCTCACAGAAGATGGCTTAGCTAGCTTGAACGCTGAGATATCTCTAACTGAAGTTCAAGCGACCATCAAGAACCTTAGTGCTCATAAGGCACCGGGTCCAGATGGTTTCACTGGAGACTATTACAAATCTCTGTGTGACAAGGTGGCCCCATGCCTAGTTTCTTTATTCAATGGCATTCTCGCGGGTGATAGTATCTCGAATTACACTAACACAGCACATATTAAGCTACTGCCAAAAGGTACCGTGGGCTCACCTGACCCGTCCAGCTATCGCCCCATCTCCCTGATTAATCAGGATCTAAAGATTATGGCCAAAATAATGGCAGATCGCCTGGCAGGATTACTACCATCTCTTATTGGCCCTCAACAGGCGGGATTTGTCAGGGGCAGATCGGCGGTGGGCAATATCAGACAAACCATGCTGGTATTGGATACGGTGAGTCATCGTGAGAATTTACATTCTGACCGTCCGGCGTTGGTACTGTTGGACGCCGAAAAGGCGTTCGACAGTGTCAATTTGCCGTGGCTGCACTTGGTCCTGGATAAGATAGGTCTACAGGGGGCATTTAGGACATTTTTAAGGATATTATATGAGAACCCGAGCGCAAGAATATGCACCCCCGGCTTTTTGTCCGCCCCCTTCCCTCTGGAGAGGGGGATGAGACAGGGATGCCCTCTTTCGCCCTTGCTCTTCAATTTGGCCATTGAACCTCTAGCACGATACTTGAATGGCTCTAGTTCACATGAGGGCATTGATATTGGAGGGGTAATGATGAAATCAGCACTATTTGCAGACGACGTCATTATCTATATGAATAGACCGGAAAGAGACTTAGGTACATTACTTCAACACCTTCATACCTTTGAAACATTTTCGGGCTTTAAGCTCAACAAGGCTAAATGTGAGATATTACGTCTAGGGACACCACACCACAGACCAGGGAGAGAGCGGGGCGGACCAGCGGGAGAGATGGAGATCATCCGAGTAAAGTCTCATCACATAAAATATCTGGGTATCATTCTTAGCAGCAACACAAGTCTTATATATAGCCTGAATTTCACCCCATTAATTACTAAAATAACACGAGAATTGGAGAGGTGGAGAGGTCTGCCGTTGACTCTTCTGGGAAGGTGCCATCTAATTAAGATGGTTAGTTTCGCCAGACTTCTGTATCCGCTGCAAACTATACCACTGTTGCTTAAGAAAGCGGATATCCACAAACTCAACGCAGCGTTCTCCAACTTTCTCTGGAGGGGAAAAAGGGCCAGGATAGCCAGTCGTATCCTGATGCTCCCAAAACGAGAGGGGGGACTGAACTTCCCGGATGTCAGGGGCTATAACTTAGCTTGCCTACTGCGCCATGTTATTGACTGGCTCAGAGGGACTAGCAGATACTCTAATTATACAGCCGAGGCTGCGATGTGTAGACCCTGGGAACCGGCTAGTTTACTACATTCATCATGGTCCAAGGTGCCCAAGACCTTAAAGAACACAATCATTTATAGGGACACGGCCATGTGCTGGAAAGCGGTTAGAAAGAAGTTGACGATGGCGTGGAAAACATCTAAATATCTTAACCCTTGGAGACACGCAGGGTTTAGCTTGGGCTAAGAAAATGCTTTATTTGCAGCTTGGTTAGAGAAGGGGGTTCGAAGACTGGGAGACCTCATTCACATACCAGATAGGCGCTGGCTGACGGAATCAGAGGTCCTGGAGAAATTCCAGTTGGGTCCTTTCCACATCATACAGTACAGGCAGTTGCATCACCATGTTTTACGCCATCTTCATAATGTTTCTCAGGAATGCAGACCCTCGATATGGGATGACTGGTTGGGATCAGACCCTTTGACCATTAATGTGTCGTACATCTATGACAGCTTGAGGGAAACGACCTTAACTATGAGGGAAGACACCACATTTAGCGGGTGGTCCAAGTATATACCTAGATCTGATATTGGGGATGTGATTAGAAGAGGATGGGAGGTCATGAGGAAGAATATAATCAGTGAAAGATGGAGAGATGTGCAATATAGAATCATTCATAGGGCGATATATGGTTTTACTTTGCCTCCAACTGCAGGATTTCCAGACAGGCAACAAAACTGCCCGAAATGTGGCCAGTCAAAAACAGATATGGTGCATGGTTTATGGTTGTGTGGGGAAGTGCAGAATTTGTGGAAGCGGGTTGAAACCCTAGCGAGGGAGGTCACAAGTACACATGTCACAATGGACATATTGGCCTGGCTTCTCCATTTCCCGGTGTCTGGGGTATGGAATGGCAAATCTGCCCGAATACTTCATATACTGGCAATGGTCACCAAGCGATTGCTTCTCCGCAACTGGCTCTTGGAGCACGTCCCAAGTATGTCAGGCATACTCAAGGAATTGAAGGCTGTGATGCATATAGAAAGTCTAGAAGCTGCGAGAGATAAAAACACACTGACAGGGAAGTTTTTTGAAACATGGAGAGGGTTTATACTCTCCAAGCTGTCTCCTACTGAGCTTCGAGCGATGGTTCTCCCATTCGTGCAATCACCATGGTATCTGTTGGGAGAGTTGCAGGGGTCTTTGGGTGGGCTTCAGATATCTACAACCCCGGATGGAGCAGACCAGGAGTGACAACCTACTTTCTTGGGGCCCTGAGTCTACTGGGGACCAAGGTCAATACTCAGTACTGTATATGAACATGGTTTACTGCCGTATGTTTTGAACTGGACTCTATCGCTTTCGGCTGGACTCAAGGGTGGCCGAGGTTGGGGGGAGGGGGGGTGGATTGTTTAATTGTTTAATTGTTTATTGGTCTACTTATATGTTACCATACTGAAAACTCAATAAAAATATGTTACAAAAAAAAAAATACCTTCATCCAGGATACAGGAACTCATTAACAGCTACAGGAAGCGACTAGAGGCTGTTCTTTTTGCAAAAGGAGGATCTACTAAATATTAATGTCACTTTTCTGTTGAGGTGCCCATACTTTTGCACCTGTCAAATTTTGAAACAATGCATATTTCACATTTTCGGTTAGTACAATAAACCTCATTTCAATCCTGACATATTACTGTGTCCATCAGTTATTACATATATCACACTGAAATAGCTGTTGCAAAAACCCAATTTTAAACAAAAAAAATTAGTAAGATTAAGAGGGGTGCCCAAACTTTTTCATATGACTGTATTTGAGCTTTTGCATGAGGTTTGAGGGCACCTTGCCCAACAGTCTAACACCTATCATTCATCACCCTGTTCCTGATCAATGGTTAACCTTAAAATGCTGGGCCAGGCCCTGTTCCAGACCCGGTGCCATGCATGCATGCTGGGCCATTCTACAGTTTTTGGTCCGGCCAATTAAAGCTACTTTCCTGTGATCTTACCCTAATTTTTGTGAAAGTGGGGACCGAATTGGGGCCCCTTGCTGTGTGTTGCATTACTTGAGCAGGGTTCTCATGCGTACACCTGTCACTCATCCTCCTTTTACTTAATGTAGAAAACGGCTGACAATTTTCACCAGTGACTCATCCATCTATCAATTCTAACTGAATTTCACCCACCTCTACAATTTAAGTGAATGTGAGCCACATCTTATTTTTAACTGATGTGGAAGAGTGTGCAGGCTGGCACAGACCATGTCTCGTGTATTTATGCTACGCTATGAGACTATTTGTACTCTCGGTACATTGTTGTCCCTTTTCCCGGTGTCTGGTACTAATATGAGCAGTTTGTCAGGAAGATGTTTTCTATGTGTTTCATGTTGCCTGCCATTGATTTCAATGGGGTTCGGGGGGGTTCGACGAATTGTTTGTCGAACAATTGGGCGAACAACCTGCTATTCGGCAAACTGAACTGAATCTGAACACTGAAGTGTTCGCTCATCTCATCTCCGCCGATGACTTCACCACCTTTTTCAAACAGAAGAACTACAAAATCAGAGAAAGCTTTGATCCACTGTCCCCTCGACCCCCCCCCCTCTATTGCCCAACCCCCCTTGTCCAAAAGTAGTTTCTCCTCCATGACTGAAGATCACCTCTCCTCCCTTCTAGCAAGGTCACACCTCACCACTTGTGCCTTCGACCCACTCCCCTCCCACCTCATCCCTAACCTAACCACAGTCCTCATCCCTGCCCTAACCCATCTCTTTAACATATCGCTTACTACCGGTGTCTCCCCTCATCCTGCAAACACACCCTAATCACACCCGTCCTCAAAAAACCCTCCCTTGACCCTGCTACAGTCTCCAACTATCACCCCATATCTCTTCTCCCCTTCGCCTCTAAATTACTTTAACTCGTCTATTCCGAACTGTCCTCCCACCTCTCCTCCTGCTCTCTTTTTGACCGCCTACAATCTGGTTTTCAACCCCACCACTCTACCGAAACAGCCCTAACCAAAGTCACCAACGACCTACTGACCGCCAAAAGCATGCGATACTACTCCATTCTCCTCGTTCTCGACCTTTCTGCTGCCTTCGACACTGTCGACCACTCCCTCCTACTTCAAATTTTAGAATCTCTTGGCATCACTGGCCTAGTCCTCTCCTGGATCTCCTCTTACCTATCAGACCGGACTTTCAGCGTCACCCACTCCCACACCTCCTCCTCACCCTTCACCCTACCTGTTGGAAGTTCGCCAAGGCTCGGTCTTGGGACCACTACTCTTTTCCATTTACACCCTCAGCCTAGGCCAACTCATTGAGTCCCACGGCCTTCAATACTACCTCTACGCTGATGACACCCAGCTCTACCTGTCTGGCTCTGACATCACCTCCCTACTATCCAAAATTCTGCAATGTCTCTCCGCCATCTCATCCTTCTTCTCCACTCACTTTCTAAGACTGAACATGGACAAAACTGAGTTCATTGTCTTCCCCCCCAAGTCGCTCTACCTCTCTACCAGACCTATCCATCACTGTCAACAACTGCTCACTCTCACCCATCCACCACGCCAAGTGCCTCGGGGTAATCCTCGACTCTTACCTCTCCTTCAAGCCCCACATCCAAGCCCTCGCCACCACCTGCTGACTCCAGCTCAAAAACATTACCTGAATCCGCTCTTTCCTTGACCATGACAATGCTAAAACACTTGTCCACGTTCTCATCATCTCCTGCCTCGACTACTGCAACCTCCTGCTCACCGGCCTCCCCGCTACCTCCCTCGCACCTCTCAAAACCATCCTCAACTCCGCTGCCCGACTTATCCACCTGTCTCCCCGCTACTCCCCTGTTTCCCCCTCTGCCAAGCCCTTCACTGGCTCCCCACTTCCCAGAGATCCCAGTTCAAAACCCTAACCCTGATATACAAGGTCATACACAACCTGTAACCTCCATACATCTCCAACCTGGTCTCCCGATACCTCCCCTCACACAATTTGCACTCCTCTAAAGATCTCCTTCTCTCCTCCGCTCGCATTTCCTCCTCCCACAACCGCATACAAGATTTCTCTCGTGCATCTGCCATACTTTGGAACTCTCTCCTCCACCACAACAGACAAAAAAATTAGAACCCCACCTCTTATCTCCCTGGCCGTTCCACTGCTCACTGCCTGGTCTTCTTCTTTTTAGTATCACACGCTGCATCTTTAGCCTCTACACTTCCATGCCAGATCTCCACTGCATGTCTTAAGGTACCTTTACACGCCGCAACCGCGGCTGGGAATCCGAAAGGCGATATGTCGCCCTGGAACAATCGCCGTGAAATTGCCTCACAGTTGCGGTGTGTAATTGGAGAATTTCGAGGCGATAAATCGCCTCTCGCCTGATTTCAGAGCAGTGCTCAGGAATCAGGCGACAGGCGATTTATCACCGCGAAATTCCCAATTACACGCCGCAAATGTGAGGCAATTTCACGGCGATTGTTCCAGGGCGACACATCGCTTTTAGGATTCCCAGCCGCGGTTGCGGCATGTAAAGGTACCTTTAATGTTGCTTGTCCCAAGGATCAAAGTACCTAGATAGGTTGTCATCCCTGCAGTTTTTGCTAGTAGGACAGTAGGTGAAGATGAAGTCAAACCAGGAGTAGAGTGAACCTCGAGCCTGACAAGCATTCAGCCTATGGGCGGACTGAAGATATTTCCGATTCTTATGCTCTATACAGATAGTCACTGGGAACTTAGGTTTTTCAAGTGGATGTTGCCATTCCTCTTGCAATAATTTTATAGCTAACTACTCGGTATCCCCAATAGAATAAATTAATTTTGCTGGAGATAATTTATTGGAGAAGGGATGATATTTCGATTGTAAGAAATTTTGTGACAGAACTGCTCCTAGTGTCAGGATTCTGTTGTTTTTCTGATGAATGATCACTAGTGGCTACTGTTTAACATCTTGAGGAATTGTGCAATATTTCCACTTCTTCCCATTGGAGGCTGCTATTTTGTACGTGGAGTTATTTACTAAAGGCCACGTTACACACACAGATATCTGTTCAGATATTGGTCACAGATCTCTGGTTGCAGTGAAATCATGGACACATTGTTCCATTTTGTGGCTGTGTACAAATGTAACAATGTGTCCATTATTTCACTGCAACCAGAGATCTGTGACCAATATATCTGTGTGTGTAACGTGGCCTTAAGATAGTCGAAGTTGTTACTGGGTGTGTCACCTTGTTTCCTGTTTGGGCCTTCTTAAGAATACAAAGAAATCTGACTCATTGTTTCAGTATTGTATCTAGCCCTTAGGGTACCTTTACACGCGGCTACATTTCTAGGGTGGCTACAGGTAACTTACTGGTTGCAGTGAAATCATGGAGACAAGGTTCTATCTTGTTGCTGTGTACAAATGGAATAATCTCTCCATGATTTCACTGCAACCAGTAAGTTACCTGTAACCACCCTAGAAATGTAGCCGCGTGTAAAGGTACCCTTAGTGAAGCTCCTGTCTCTAGTTCCTATGAAATGTCTTAGGCTGCCCTGACACTATGGTTTTAGTCCTGTCTGTGGACCCTGTTTTTTGCAGGACCCCATGGACAGGAATGGACAGTCCCAGATTGTAAACTCCGGATGCCATTTCTGTGTCCAGATCCGGGATTTTGATGGATCCGGACACGGAAAGAGCTGGGGGGAGCCGAGCCTGCAAATCGCAGGCAAGGGGTGTTGACACTGTTCACTTTCACTTTAGCAGTGTATCTACATACACTGCTAAAGTGAAATTAAATAAAAGAATTGTTAAAAATAAAAAAAATTTCACCTGTCTGCCAAGTGTCCTGCGATGCATCCACCTCCGATGGCTAAAGGACCTTAATCAGCTGACCGGGAAGTGGCGGGGCAACCCGATCAGCGGATGGGTCATATGACCGCATCAGTGCGGTTTAAATCTTAATAATACACTTAATAAAGTTAAATTACAGGAACAGAGCCGTTTTAGTGTACTGAGCATGCTCAGTACACAAAAACAGGATCTGGGAAATGATCTAATTTCTTCCCGGATCCGGCGCCCATAGACTTCCATGCTTTGTGCGCCGAATCATTTCTGTCCGGTTTGGTCCGATTTTTTTAACCAGAGCCCAAAATCGGAGCAGTCTCTGATTTTGAGGCTGGGAAGAAACAGGACAGAAATGAATCCGGGACTGAATTCATAAAGTCGGATGGCCATTTATGGCCAATCCAGCACCATAGGGATACACAGGAGGCTAAAAACGATCCTGTTCTGTTCTTTTCAAAATGAACAGAACAGGATGGCAAAAACCATGGTGTGAAGCCAGCCTTACCCTGGCTGTTCTTAATCTCCTCAGGTTTGCCCCTATTGTTTCCAGTGCTAATTGTAATGAATTTAAGTACAAGCTTCGGTATTGCACATGTGCCCTACTGGCCACTGGATTGTAGAGGCATGCACCTCATGGAAGAATAACCTATGGATATTAAGATGGTGTAGGATAGGAACAGTGGAATAACAAGACTTAAAGTTCAACCACTGTTTACATTTTTATCTAATAATAATAATGTAGAGCAAGTGATTATAATAAATGATCAAATATACTTTATTAATGAAATCTGAAAGAAAATTATTCAAAGATCTTCTAGAAGATGTCCCCTCTAGGCTGTTTCTGAACCACACACATGCTTGTTGTCAGGGAAATCTGTATTCCGCTCCACACATTGAATATGGTCTTATAAGGATGGGGGTCAGGCCTACACACAGTGGCGTAGCGTGGGGGGCGGTCCACCCTAGGCGGCATATGTGTGGGGGCGGCAGCAGCCTGCAGGTGATTCACCTCAGTCACCGCAATCGCGGTGGATGGCGGCTGCATTAGGGACCCTGCATCCTGGCGTGATGGGCGCAGCCTCTGATTGCTGGCAGTGTCACTCAGGGCCCAGCAGAAGAGACTGTACCAGGGAGCAGCAGATCAGGACCTGCGATGATGTCACAGGCATGTGACCCGGGTGGGCAGAGCCATGGAGTATACCCAGCGTGAAGGAGCAAAATATCACACAAGAAGCTAGAGAGAAGCTGGGACCTAATAAACAAGGGTACAAGAGTGTGTGTGTGAGAGAGGGGTGCAGAGGGTGGCTGGCTGTCCACGGGGATGAAGGATGCAGGGGGGGTGGAGGATGGAAACTGCAGGGGATAGAGGAAGGACAGTTTAGGAGGATGGGGAGCGCAGGAGAATGGAGGATGGGGAGTGAAGGAGGATGGAATATGGGGAGTGCTGAGGATGTGGAGAGCAGGAGGACAGAGGATGTGGAGTGCAGGAGGATGTGGAGTGCAGGAGGATGGAGGATGTGGAGTGCAGAAGGATGGGGAGTGCAGGAGGATGGAGGATGTGAAGTGCAGGAGGATGTGGAGTGCAGGAATATGGAGAATGGAGAGTACAGGAGGTTGGAGAGGGCAGGAGAATGGAGGATGGGGAGTGAAGGAGGATGGAATATGGGGAGTGCTGAGGATGTGGAGTGCAGGAGGACAGAGGATGTGGAGTGCAGGAGGATGTGGAGTGCAGGAGGATGGGGAGTGCAGGAGGATGGAGGATGTGGAGTGCAGGAGGATGGAGGATGGGGAGTGCAGGAAGATGGGGAGTGCAGAAGGATGGAGGATGAAGAGTGCAGAAGGATGGAGGATGGGGAGTGCAGGAGGATGGAGGATGTGGAGTGCAGGAGGATGTGGAGTGCAGGAAGATGGAGGATGTGGAGTGCAGGTAGATGGAGGATGGGGAGTGCAGGAGGATGGAGGATGGGGAGTGCAGAAGGATGGGGAGTGCAGGAGGATGGAGAGTTCAGGAGGATGGAGAGTGCAGGAGGATAGGGAGTGAAGGAGGATGGGGAGTGCAGGAGGATGTGGAGTGCAGGAGGATGGAGGATGGGGAGTGCAGGAGGATGGAGGATGTGGAGTGCAGGAGGATGGCAGATGGGGAGTGCAGGAGGATGGAGGATGGAGGATGGAGGAGTGCAGGAGGATGGAGGAGTGCAGGAGGATAGGGAGTGCAGGAGGATGGGGAGTGTAGGAGGATGGTGACTGCAGGAAGATGGAGAGTGCAGGAGGATGGAGAGTGCAGGAGAATGGGGAGTGCAGGAGGATGGAGAGTGTCAGAGGATGGAGAGTGTCAGAGGATGGAGAGTGCAGGAGGATAGAGAATGCAGGAGGATGGAGGAAGGAGAGTGGAAGAGGATGGAGGATGTAGTGAAGATGGAAACTGCAGGGGGATGGAGGATGGAGACTGCATGGGGATGGAGAGTGCAGGAGGATGGAGACTACAGGAGAATTGAGACTGGAGGGGTATGGAAAGCCGATGGATGGAGGGTGCAGGGGGGTGATAGAGGATGCAGGGAGAATGGAGAGAGTAGGAGGATGGTGTGTGCAGGGGGATGGAGAGTTTTGGGTGGTGGGGGAAAGAGGTCCTTGAGTCCTGCTTGTTGCCATACACTGGGGTTGTGCAGAGGTGGCGGCCCAATACTTAGGGGCGGCAGCCGCGGCAAATTTTTCAACCGCCCTGGGCGCCACAAACACTTGCTACGCCACTGCCTACACAGCGTTAATAATCACTTGCTCTATATTATTATTAGCTAAAAATGTAAACAGTGGTTACACTTTTAGTTCCTGGAAGATTTGAAAAATGGAATAGTTTCAAGAATTAGCACCCTCCCAAATAATGGCAGTAAGAGTAGCTACCAACTAAAAGTAATTTTGAATGACTTGGCAGTGTTATTTTGCAAAGCTAAGGAATCTTTGGAAGGCTTTGAAAAATGGGTTGTGGCCCAATCTAGAATTATTATTATTTATTTATATAGTGCCATTAGGTTCCATGGCGCTTTAGATGAGGATAAGGGAGACAAGAACAAGTGCACTAAATGTAGGTGATCAGGACGTACAGGTACAGGAGGGGCAGGGACCCTGTCCACGAGGGCTCGCAGTTTATGAGGGGCGGGTTAGGATACAGTAGGATGGGGGAATGTCAGGTATGGGGCGGTTGCCTGGGTCTCATGGCAGATTGTAGGCTTGACGGAATAGGTGAGTCTTCAGGTGACACTTGAAGCTACTCAGGGTAGGAGAGTTTCTGACGTGTTCGGGCAGGGAGTTCCAGAGTAAGGCAGATGCCCGGGAGAAGTCCTGGACTCAGTTGTGCGAAGAGGTGATGAGGGGGGAGCAGAGGAGGAGTTCTTGGGAGGAGCGGAGGTTGCGTGAGGGTAGGTATCGGGAGACCAGGTCGGAGATGTATGGTGGGGCCAGGTTGTGTATGGCTTTGTACGCCATGGTTAGTGTTTTGAATTGGAATCTCTTGGAGACGGGGAGCCAGTGAAGGGCTTGGCAGAGGGGGGAGACAGGGGAGTAGCGGGAGGACAGGTAGATTAGTCGGGCAGCGGAGTTGAGGATAGACTGGAGAGGTGTGAGTTAGCCGGGAGGCCATTGAGAAGGAGGTTGCAGTAGTCAAGGCGGGAGATGATAAGAGCATGAATGAGTGTTTTAGCAGTGTCGTGGGTGAGGAAGGAGCGGATCCGAGAGATGTTCTTGAGCTGGAGGGATGTGGTGAGGGCCTCGATGTGGGGCTTGAAAGATAGGGAGGAGTCAAGGATTACCCGAGGCACTTGGCTTGGGGGACTGGGGAGAGGGCGCAGTCGTTGATGCAGATGGATAGCCTGAAGAAGGGGACTCAGTTTCCCGAAAGCTTGCTATGTTTACCATCGTTTCAGTTAGCCATTAAAAGGTATCAACCACTGAGGACTCTCAGATTGCAATATATAGTTCTGATGCTTAAAACCTTTTCAGCATGGCACAAAGATTGCTTTGATAGAGTCCTATAAGCACCCGGGCCATGCTGGAGGCAGTGGTGGATCGTGGATAAGTGAGAATATTGATTTTTTATTGTTAACTCCTTCTTTCACTATATTTCACTTCTGCAATGTATATTATACATTGCAGAAGTGAAAGTGCCCCGCTGTGTCCGGATCCGTGATAATCATGGACCCGGACACAGAATAGGTCACCCCGTGGTGTCCTTTCCTGTCCGTGGGTTCCTACAAAAAAAAGGATCCCACGGACAGGAAAAAAAACGTGATGTGAAAGCAGCCTAAACTGTCTGATGTTTCCTTGCATCAGCTACTGCCAGCCTGCCAAGTTCAACGTAAGTTTGTTGCTTTACAAGCTCTCTGTAGCTCCCTTGATTAGTTGTCTAAGGGCCGCTTCACACTGCGGCGTGATCCGGTCCGGGGCTGTCCGGGATGCCCCTGACAGCCGCGGACTGGATCAGCACACATGACTGGGGGGCTAATATGCCCTCCGATGCAGTGTGCAGCGCACGCAGCTGCAGCCACTGACAGGTCAGGACCATGGTGCCCGCTGTCCTGACTTATCAGCAGCGGGAACTGCGTGCACTGCACACCGGACCGGAGGGCATAATAGCCCCCAGTCCTTTGTGCTGATCCAGTCTGCGGCTGTCAGGGTCATCCCGGACAGCCCCGGACCGGATCACGCCGCAGTGTGAAGCCGGCCTAAAGCAGTAGCAGTGTTCAGGACTTTGCAAAAACTTTTAAGGAAACTGCACTGCTTCTTGTTAGGATAGTTTTTCAAAGACTTTCTTTTCCAGGCCTCCTGAGTGTGTACCTTGTTTATTGATTGTTGCTACATAATTCTTCAGTGTGAACTAGCCTAAAGACTTTTCTGTTAACAGTACTTCCAAATGTGTGTATGGAGCTTAAAGACTGTTCCGCTGTCTTGCATCAATCTGAAAGGTTATTTCAGAGACCATTTCATTCAAACTGTTCCTAAAGATTATTATTGATTTTTTAATAACTTTGATTTCTTCCTGCACCTCTTTTATTTAAATTTAAATCACGTGTCAATACAGAACGTCTCACTGTAAAGCTGTTTCAGTTCAGTTGTGTCTTTATTTCACGCAAAAAGATTTCTGAGTTATCCATTATACTGTAGTTAATATTGCAGGATACTGAAGCCATTTTAGGAATCTGTTGGGGCAATGACTACTGAACCTAAGGCGGCCGTCACACGGTGAGATATCTTTAGCGATATTGTAAGCGATCACGTGCACGCGCAATCGCTTACAATATCGCTCACATCGCTGGTGAGATGTCACACAGACAGACTCACCAGCGATGTGGAGCAGCAATCTCGCTCGTTACTATGGTACACATCGGGTAACTAGGCGCCGCGCGTCGCTTAGTTACCCGACGTGTACCATAGTTACCATCTCCCAGCATAGGCGCGATCGCTGGGAGATGGATCATCGTGGTGTCATACACCACGATGATGCAGATCGTTGCATCGTTCATCGCTAGATCTGAGAACCGAACCTCAGATCAGCGATGTCACGATCAAGCGATTTACCATCGTAAATCGCATGATTACATGCAACGATATCTTGCCCGATATCGCTTAAGCGATCAAAAAGGAGATCGCTTAAACGATATCGGGCAAGATATCGTTCCGTGTGACGGCCCCCTAAGTTAGATCAGCTGTTCACCATGATCAGATCTCTGTAAAATTATGTGGAAGGTCTGCAGAACAAACTGAAGGTACCTTTACACGGCACGACATCGTTAACGATGTTGCTGATACGTCATGGGTTTGGAGGCGTTCCAGCGACATCGTTAGGACGTCGTTGCATGTGACTCTGCCAAGTTGGAGTGATAAATCATTGGGTCGCTGATCGCAGGTTTGAGAAACCAGACGATCAACTATCAGCCAACCTGGTATATCGTTGTATTTCACACCGCGATAATGATGTCGTTTACGACTTCGCCCATTCACAGCAATGAGCAGGGATCGTTTGCGGGGTTTGCGAACAATACCTGCTCATAACATCGTTGGTGAGTTGTCCATGATATCTACACGTGTGACATCTCACCAACGATGTGAAAACGATGTCTGCAACGACCACGCGCCCACGATATCGTTGTGGACATCGCTCCAACATCGTGCCGTGTAACGGTACCTTTAGAGGCATTGAACATAATGGGCAAGTGTTTGCACAGACTTTGCAAGACCTTGGTGCCCCAATAGTGGCTCAGGAAAGTAAACTTACAGGCTCGGAGTCCCAGTTCGTACAGTACTTTCAGGACATAAAAAGGCAGTTGACGTCACAAGTGGCAGCACGTTCTGCACAACTGCAGCCAGCCAGTCCACCAAAGTTGCCACCATTCAGATATAATAGCGATTGCGATAAGTTTTGCGGGTTTGTGAAGCAGTGTATGTTAAATTTTGATGTGCATGCCGACTGTTTTCATACTGATCCATCCAAGTATTATGTATAATCATGTTTTTGACCTCACGAGTGCTGTTCTGGGCCAATCCGATGATTGATACTTGTAACCCATGGTTTATTGATTTGAATGATTTTTGTCTGCTACAACATTTATGTTTAATGAGCCTTACTGCCTTTGCACCAGAGTAAACATTCAGTTATTGAATATGCCACTGAATTTCGAAGACTAGCGGTAGATACTAATTTGGACTGTTATGCACAACTACTAATTTTTAGGAGAGGATTGTCTATATTGTAAAGGATAAATCAGCTCGCCCAGTCACTGCAAGAGCTAGAAATGTTTATTCAACATTGTGTATGCATAGACATTCGCCTTAGGGATCTTTCACATCAGTGTTTTTGTTGATTTGCGGCAGATCTGGCAGATTTTGCCGCATCTGCTGCGTAACGGCTGACTTGTGGCAAACCTGCAGCAAGCCCCATCCATTCTCTATGGGACTTGTGGCAGCGCAAAAAAATTACTGCTAAGCAGCGTTTTTTTTTACTTGCCGCAAGTGACGCAAACGGGCAGAATCGCAGATGTGAAAGCAGTCTTACTGAGCGTAGGCAGGAGAAATTGGCATCATTTAACCATATGTCAACTTTTTCCTTCCTCCCAAAGAGTCTGCAGGTAATGCATCCTGGGAGGCAGAAGAGATTCCTATGAAGGTTGACTCCATGCAAAGACATCAGAGTAATGAGCTATGGGAGCACCACTGCTGGGAAAGTCTATGCTTCTATTGCGGTCAGTCTGACATCTTCTTAATTATTATTATTATTTATTTTTATAGTGCCATTAATTCCATTGAACTTTACATGTGGAAAGGGTAAACATAGACAAGCACAATGCAATGGGCAATACACAGGTACAGAAAAATAGAGGACGCTGTCCGCGAGAGCTCACAATTTAAGAGGGGAGGGGGGTAAGGATACAGTAGGAGAGGGTAGAGTTGCTCGTGCGGCTCACAGTAGGTTGTACGCTTGTCGGAAGAGGTGAGTCCTCAAGTTTCTTTTGAAGGTTTTCAGAGTAGGTGAGAGTCTGATATGTTGGGGCAGAGAGTTCAGAGTATAGCGGATGCACGGGAGAAGTCTTGTATGGAGTTGTAGGAGGAGGAGATTAGGGGTGAGTAGAGAAGGAGATCATGAGAGGATGGCAGGTTGCGGGATGGGAGGTATCGGGAGACCATGTCACAGATGCACGGTGGAGACAGGTTATGAATGGCTTTGTAAGTTAAAGTTAGGGTCTTAAACCGGGGCCTCTGAGAAATTGGGAGCCAGTGAAGGGCTTGGCAGAGAGGAGAGACTGCGGAATAGCGGGGAGTCAGGTGGATTAGTCGGGAGGCAGAGTTTAATATAGATTAGAGAGGGGCAAGGGAGCAGGAGGGGAGACCAAAGAGCAGGAGGTTACAGTAGTCGAGGCAGGTTATAATGAGGGCATGGATGAGTGTTTTAGCAGTGTCGGGGTCGAAGAATAAGTCGGCAGGAGGTGGCAAGGGCTTGGATATGTGGCTTGAAGGAGAGGGCAGTGTCGCGGATTACCCGTGAGGGACTGGAGAAAGTGAGCAGCTGTTGACATTCATGGATAGGTCAGGTGGGTGGGGGAAGTGGGTTGGGGGAAAAATGATGAATTCTGTTTTGTCCATGTTCAGTTTCAGAAAGCGAGCAGAAAAGAAAGATGATATAGTGGACAGACATTGCGGAAACTTGGATAGCAACTGGATAGTCAACTTTTCCAAGCTGCCTCACAAAGTGATATCAACGGTAGGGAAATGTGATAATTGTGATGATAAATCTGACATCTCTGAGTTTAGCTTGCCGTTAAATGTTTTTCATTCTCTTTCTATTACTACACCTCCTAGGGAGCAAAAGGAAAATAACACTGTTCACTCCCTATTAGGATCTTTTGTGCGAGACCGTGGCTCTCTAGTGCAGCTTTGGTTGACTCTGGTGCAGGGGGAAATTTTATGGATATTTTGTTTGCTAAGGAACATGGTATTAAGCCTCCCTGATTACCATGGAAAGTTTGGATATAACACCTTTAATTTTTGGGCCTGTAGATAAGAAGACTTTCCTCTTGTTGGAGCCAGATCATAGTGAGCAGCTTTCCTTGTTGTTAATTTCTTTACCTCATTTTCCTGTGATTCTAGGCATCCCTTGGTTACAGTCTCAGAGCCCGACTATCAACTGGAGACCAAGGAGATTATCTCCCCAACAAAGTGCAATCCTGCAATAACTGAAGCAGTTCAGGAGTCCCAGGATTCTGAATCTTCTGTACAGGTATCTACAGTGAAGGAAATATGTATTTGATCCCTTGCTGATTTTGTAAGTTTACCTTCTGACAAAGATATGACAAGTCTACAATTTTAACTTAAGGGAGGGTAATTTTAACAGTGAGATATAGAATATAAAAAATAAAGTATAGAAAATCACATTGCATTTTGCAGAGATAAATAAGTATTTGATCGCTCTGGCAAACAAGACTTAATACTTGGCGACATAAGCCTCGCTGGCAAGCACAGCAGTCAGGCTTTTTCGTAGTTGATGATGAACTGACTGAATTGCAACATCACAAACTCTTTCAAGCTTCCCATTGTAGGGCGCTCTCGAAAGGCAAATGCAAGAGAGGACAGGATAATGCACTGAGGCTGGAATAGCTCGCCAGTTTAACATTGAACAGTGAAGGAGTCTGTTTTGTCATACAGTGTTACGACATTTAAGAGCATTTGGACTGACAGCTCGCTATGCAGTAACTAAACCTTTCATTAGCAGAAAGAATCAAAAGGCTAGACTCACCTATGGTGAGGAGCATGTTGTGTGGTCAGAGAAGATGTGGTCCACAGTTCATTTTAGTGATGAAAGCAAATTTAATTTATTTGGGTCTGATGTGAAACATTATGTTTGTCGACAAACTGGGGAAAGACTGAACCCAAAGTGTGTAAAGAAGTCAGTGAAAGGTGGTGGAGGAAATGTCATGGTTTGGGGAATGTTTTCTGCTGCAGGGGTTAGACCTCTCATACAGCTAATGGCAGATTGAATGCAAGAGTGTATCAGAACCTTCTTCAACAGCACGTGGTTCCCTCCTTGCATTCAGCACTCAATCAGCCAGCAATGTGCATGCAGGACAATGCCCTCTGTCACACAGCAAAACAAGTAAAGTAGTTCCTTGAAACAGAAAACACTGAAACAATGAAATGGCCAGCCCAGAGTTCTGATCTAAACCCAATAGAAAGCCTCTGGAAAATCTTTGGTGACAAAGTTATAGCCAAGAAACACACAACAGTAACAGAACTGTGGAAGAGACTGTAAAAAGAGTGGACCAAAATCACACCAGAGCAGTGTGAGAGACTAGTGATGTCCTGTGGCTGCAGATGTGCTGAAGTCATTCAAAGCAAAGACCTGTACAAAAATCAGCTTAAGGTTACATTCAGACATGTTTTGACACGTTTTTAATGCGTTTTGTGAGGATCCATTTTTTTTAAGCCCATAGACAATGGTTTCGAGAAATGCCACGCATATTGACATGCTCATTCTTTTTGAAGATCAGTTTTTCACCCAAAAAAACAGACCACTGCAAAACGTTGTCTGAATGATAAATCTTGAAACTCATTGACTTGGCTGGAAATCTCTGAAATTGATCTGTTGCACTGCACTGCCACTGCAAAAACGGATCCTCACAAAACAGATCAAAAACGCATCAAAAGCAATGTGTCTAAATGTAGCCTTAATCTTTTTTTGTGCTACAGTCATTGCTTTTCTCTAATTATGATCATCACGTTTTGAGTAAAATAAAGGTTTTAAGTTGATAAACTTTGGTTATTTTGGAAAACACTGCTCTAGTGGCATGGTGTATCCCTTATACAAAAATCTTCAAAATGTTGATCAATGAAAAGGTCACAGATCCTGTATCATGCCCACAAGCAGAAGTGTCAGATTCTGATGCTTCAAGAGACTCATTTTAAATCTGGACATGTCCCGAGTCTCCGTAATAGATACTTTTCAGTCTGGCACCACAGCACTAATCCAGAAGCAAGGACGAAGGGTGTCTCTATTGCGATACACAGGTCGCTTTCTCACGAGATCCTAGATGCCTGCGTAGATCCCCAGGGTCGTTATGTGTTTCTAAAGATGAGAATTGCCGGATCCTTACTAACTATCGCCAATTGGTATTTACCCAATAGATTTCAGACAAAAACGTGTAGATTGTACCTAGCACGCCTGACGGAATTTGCGGAGGGATCAGTCGTCATCGGAGGTGACCTCAATTTCACCCTGGACCCGGCAGCTGACTCTTCTTCGGGTAAGAGATCTATACCTAACAAAAAACTTGCTTCCCTGAAAGGGTATCTTCACGCTCTGAGACTCATCGACATATGGAGGATTTTAAATCCCCAGGGAAGGGACTTCACATATTTTTCTCCAATACACGATTCTTACAGTAGAATTGACTTATTTTTCATAAGCCATAGCTTATTATCATGGACACCTAAGGTGAGTATAGGAGACATTTTTCTCTCTGATCATGCCCCCATCTTCTTGTCCCTTACCCTACCTGATACTAGTAAACGACCGTGGACCTGGAGGCTGAATGACCACTTACTGAGAGACGAGTTATGTATGACAGAGGTAAAAGAGACTATTCAATTCTTTGGCCGAGACCATGCCGTGGACCCCACACCTCCACCCACTAAGTGGGAAACCCTGAAATGTGTTTTGAGAGGGATTTTCATAAAACATGGTGCCCGTCTGAAGAAAAATAACTCAGAAAAGATAGAGAACTTCCTCTCTCAGATCCATACCTTAGAAAAATCACACAAACGGAACCTATCTAGACTGACTCTAGTGGACTTGTCTTTAAAAAAGACGGAACTTAAAAATTTACTGGACCAAAAATACCGCAATTATACTGAGAAGTCTAGGAGTATTTCTACTCCAATTCGGACAAATGCGGGCGTCCCCTGGCCAGATTGCTCCACCCCAGATTGAATCCACCTTACGTTCCATTTATATCAACCAATAAAGGTAGACGAACGTACATCCCAAATGAAATCTTGGAGGAATTCAGGGAATACTAATGTACTCTTTACAATATCAAGGGACACTTCTCCGATCTCCCATCCCCTGAGCTATCGGATAAAATTAAAACATATTGCTCAGACGGCAATTCCTTCTTTGGCCAAAGTGACAGCTGTAAGGCTAGAGGAAGATTTCTCTGAGGAGGAGTTGCTCCAGGCTATCCAGTCTACTCCTTTAGGGAAATGTCCGGGGCCCGATAGGTTTTTACCCAATTTCTATAAAACGTTCAAGTCCCAACTAGCCCCAGAAATGCTGACGGCTTTTAATGCCATACTTCAGGGATCGGATTTCGTGCCTCAATCTTTGGAGGCTCTTATCAGTGTCATTCCGGGGAAGGATCCATCTTTAGTTTCGAACTATAGGCCAATTTCGTTATTAAACGTGGATGTAAAATTTTTTTCCAAATTACTAGCTGATCGTTTAGCACCATTTCTCCCTTCTGTGATTGACACGGATCAGGTGGGCTTTGTCAGAGGCCGGGAAGCTAGGGATAACACTATTAGAACCCTGCTCCTTATGGCTAAGGCCAAGAGCTGCTCGACTCCACTAGGCCTAATTTCTGTGGATGCCAAGAAGGCCTTTGACAGAGTCCACTGGGGGTTTATGAGGGAGGCGCTGATACAACTTGGTCTGGGCCCCCGGTTCATACACGGAATCCTATCCCTATACTCCTCCCCTTCTGCTAAAGTGAAGATAGGGGGAGCCCTATCCTCCTCATTTAAAATAGCAAATGGTACCAGACAGGGATGCCCATTGTCACCCCTGCTTTATATTATCGTAATGGAACACTTAGCCACGGCACTTAGGACCAATACTAGTGTCCATGGGATCAAACAGGGACAGAATCATCACAAATTGGCCTTATTTGCCGATGACCTCTTATTATACGTTTCACAGCCCATGCTCTCCATCCCTTCTATTCTAAAGGAGTTTGAACGGTTCGGACAATTAAGCAACTTTAAGGTGAATTGTACCAAGACCGAGGCACTTAGTATATCTCTGCTCGGTTTCTCATCTATCTAAACCAGTGATGGCGAACTCCAGGCCTCGAGTGCCACCAACAGTGCAGGTTTTCAGGATTTCCTCAGCATTGCACAGAGGTTGGAATCATCAGCAGTGCAGGTGATTATATTATCACCTGTGCAATATAAGGAAATCCTGAAAACCTGCACTGTTGGTGGCACTCGAGGCCTGGAGTTCGCCATCACTGATCTAAACAGTTCCCGTTTAAGTGGAAGGCAGAGTCCATTAAGTACTTAGGAGTCATTATACCGAAGGATCTTAAACAATTATTCAACTTGAACTATCAGACCCTTTTGAATAGTGTGGAACTGGCACTTTCCTCTTACAGACTGCTAAAACTCTCCTG
Source organism: Allobates femoralis (assembly GCA_033576535.1). Classification (NCBI taxonomy): domain Eukaryota; kingdom Metazoa; phylum Chordata; class Amphibia; order Anura; family Aromobatidae; genus Allobates; species Allobates femoralis. Next base: position 282,231,077 of record JARQOC010000006.1, read on the forward strand.
GTTTGGGAGAGTAAATGTGATCAAAATGGATGTCTTGCCCCGACTCCTGTATACTTTCCAAACAGTCCCTGTCCAGTACGATAGGTTTTTTTTCTCCAAACTGTAATCTAAGATTCTCAGATTTGTTTGGGGGGGGGCAAGAGACCCAGATTAAGGATGAATATTCTCACCTTGCCTAAATCCAGGGGAGGGGTTGGATTGCCCAATATGCAGGCATATTTTCTGGCCTCCTCTCTCATTAGAGCCCTAGACTGGCACTATAATGCATCTTCTAAGAAGTGGGTGGGGGTGGAGCAAGAGGGTCTGGGGACCCTGTTGAAGCATCTGCTTTGGATCTCCCCTAGAGATCCTACGGACGTTGTGCCCCTGACAGATATGACTAGGACAACCTTAAAGATATGGCACTCAGTAACGAGAACTCTCCACACAGATGACAGCCTTAGCCCTCTGACCCCCCTCTTCTCCAGTCCTTCTTTCTCTCCTGGATTTGGTAGACAGAGATTTTTATGTTGGCAGAGCGTGAACGATACCCGTCTGGGCCAGACCCTGTCCGACGGTGATTTACCCTCGATGGCAGAACTACAATTCAAAGATCCCACGAGGCCGCTTAAGTGGTTTGAATATTTCCAATACAGAGCATTTCTGTACGCAGCTGACCACTCATGCAGGGTGAGATCGACACCTAACGAATTGGAACAGTTATTCCAATTAGAGTCTTCCCCGAGACGCAAAATATCGGCCCTATACCAGGCGCTAGGGTCCTTGAGAAATCGGGGTACTCTATACTTTCAGTGCGCATGGGAAAGAGAGTTGGGGAACAACATCTCAGATGGTGATTGGCAGAAATGCTTTCTATTTACCCATAAACTAGCTAGCGCTTGTACTGCACAAGAAAGAAGTTACAAGTTGCTTACTAGATGGTACTTATGTCCGACAACTCTTCGGAGCATGTTCCCTGGAACCTCTGACACATGTTGGCGCTGCGAAGAAGAGACAGGTACAATGTTACACATCTGGTGGAGTTGCAGGGGAATCCGGCGGTTCTGGTCTGACATATTTAACGCATACACCCAGATAACAGGTAAACAAACCAAATGTTGCCCAGAGTCGGCTCTGTTATCTATCTTTCCTGGCCCTGTTGGACTCCAAAAGAAAGATATTCTTCGCTTTTGTGTCTCGGCCGCACGGGCTGTGATCCCGAGGTTCTGGAAATCGACCCGGGTTCCATCCTTGCTTGACTGGTCCAGGGAATTGATGGACATTTTTCGAATGGAGGAGCTTTCAGTGGAGGCATCGGGATCTCGTGACAAATTCTCAAGGATCTGGTTCGACTGGATTATTTTCCAGGAGTCTGCGGACTTCAGGAATATCCTGGATGATACAGACATATCAACACGACCCCTGGTGGACGGAGAGACTGAGTAACATGTACCCTCCCCCTTCCCTTACCTTACCTTTCTCATTACATGGCCCCTCTTACCCCTGTTCTGTTCCTCTTTTTGATTACCCTTCCTCATCTCTCTTTTCCCTTCTCTCTATATTCTGATATACCTACTCTTTATCAGTTCACGTATTCTTTCTCGGCACCCAGCACCCCCTGGATTTCGGCGTACTCCGAACAGTGCTAATAACTAACTGTTTATAGATACGAGAAGCCTTCTGGGTAAGATTCCCCTATTGATATCCCAGGCATTGGTAGAGCCTGTAGGAGCCTTATGGTAACTAGGTTAATGGGGTTATACTTTAAACACTGGGTAATCCTAGTGGAAATAGCAAAGGAATTTTGATTTTTGGGGTGAGATCAGAGTCTCCTAGAGATTAGATTATTTATCCACCCAAAGAAGAGCTATTTAATTGTATAATTGTTATTTGCCTATTTTGAATTGTTAACTGTGACTCAGCTAAACAGTCACCAGAATGGTGCCACCGGATTATGACTGTTTATTTCAAGGACGATAGCATCACTTTGTTTTGATTTGTTTTATTTCTAACCAATTTGACAACTGAATGTATGTATATTCTTATTTTGCTTTTCAAAACTCAATAAAAATAAGATTAACCAAAAAATGTTGATCAATGTAGATTACATTCTGTCTGAAAAAATCAAATGATCATACATTGTTCTCTAATTTTGATCGCCAGTGTAGCTACAAAGTACCAAAAGTGTGCTTGGCACAATACCACTTTTGTTGTCCAGAGTTTATATCCATTAGTTTATATGGCTTATAATACCTTATGGCTATACTAAATATACAATCTTATTAAGTAGGACAGAAGAAAAGATGAGTGCTACTCTGTCAAAAGACTTGTAAGAAATCCAATTTTCATGAGAATTGTAAAAACAGAATTACTGATGTACACCCCTGGATACATTATATGCTTTTGGGGAGGCTAATGTTAAAAGAAGGGTAACTAGTACAAATAGTACCAGTAATACTCGTGCAAATCTGTGATGAAAATGGAAATGCTGTCGCTATTACCATAAAATATACAGTGGCGTAATAGATGAATGAACAGGAAAATGTTATACCAACACTAAATATAGTCTGACAAGTCGAATATCATCTGAGGCACATGGATCTGCTAATGCAGCTCTAATAACCCACAGAAATATGTAAAACCTAAACTGAAAAGAAAAGTCGTGTGATAGGGTGACACGCAATAATAGGTCAAAGGTCTCTCCTATTGGCAGATAATACTTTTTTAATGGCACCGATGAATCTTTCACATACAGAATTTGTCATCGAGCAAATGAGTGCAAAGCACGGAACATGCAGCTTTCCTCTTCTCTCTCCACAAGTCTCAGACTTTATTTTCAGCAAAAAAACAATTATAAAAACACAAAAGATAACAAAAGCTTTAAATTAATACTTGCAGCAGAAAAAAAAAATACACATTCCGTTTTATATTTTACCAAGCAAGAACTCTACAAATAGCATTACTGTGATTTACAGTATACTTGTTTGTACAAAGGGGATTGGCTTGACACAAGGACCATAAAGCCATGTCAGGAATAAAAAGGGAAATAACAAATAATATGATATAAATATGATAAAAAGTTTTCTAGTAATGAGGGATTAAATATTCCCTAAAGCTATACAGTACATCAGGCACGGTTAACATTCTCTCCTATGCACCTTACAGGATTTGGTGCTATGGTCTGTGTACACACAACTTGTGCCCTGTGGGGTGTAAAAAGAGGGGTGAGTATCCTGTGCACATTGGACCATGGTATGTGTGGGACTGTGTATTAATAAAGAGGGTACAGTGTATAGAGAGTGGGGTGCACTGTGTGTCCTGTGTACTCTGAGACTATAATGTGTGTTGTTTTAGTTTACCGTTAATGCATGTCTAGTATCTACAGCTTTTCCACAAAGTTTAGTCTTATATTATTACAACATGAATACTGCTGAACTATGATGCAGAGTCCACATGGCTTATATTGCTGCTGTCACAATGCAACACATTTACACCACAATCAACTTAAAAGAATACTAATGCTAAATGGTCAGTCTGACCTGTGTACAAACAGCATGATGCAGCATGCACAGATTATATAACTAAGTAAGCATATACAAATGTCTTTACTGTAGTTCGATATGAAAACAGCTTTATATAGGTTGTTTCATCAAAGACATTACTGGATATCACTAGGATGTTGCACTGATCGGCAGAAATCCTACTGCAAAGACCCCTGTCGATCGCCAGAATGAAGTCAGTGCCACTAGGGAAACATTTTACTACTTCAGTTCTGCTCTTTCCGGCCAAACCTTGCTGATCCGAAATTGTGAAATGTTTGTAATGTCGTTTATGACAAAAAACAATATATATTGTATGTAGTCTAATGGGAGCAGTAAAGTAAGAATCAGTAAGATAAAGTACCTTATTGAGTATTTACATTCACAATTCATGGTATACTATAGAAAAATTAGTTTTCTATCGACAACGATTATGTTTGGTTCTTCTTACAATGAATATGTTTGTGTAAAACTTCTTTGCCCCAAAACATCACTTGAGCTAAATTATAGTTTTAAAGAGGATGTGTCCGCTCTCCTGACATGTTTATTTTAGCTAATAGTTGCATTACTAAAAAAAAAACTTATTTTTTTCTTTCAGTTATCATTGAAGGAGTTGTCCACTACTAGGATATCCCCTTCTGATTCTACTTATTTCACCCAGATAAAATAAAAGAGTCTCTACTTATCTATCTCCTTGCTGGCACCATTCAAGAACTGTCAGTGATCGCGGTTTATATCCAATCATCGCCATCTTCTGTCTCCTCTCCTTTGGACCAAATGAGCTCATCAACAGGAAGTGAAGCTACAACTGCCGCTCACTTCCAGTTGAGTGCTTATTTGGCCTGAAAGCGTGGCGAGAGAAATTGGCAATGATTGGACACAGGGTTCTCATTGTTATTAATATTATTTATTTGAGCCCCGATCACTGACACTGCTGGAACGGTGACAGCACGGAAGGTGAATACAAGCTCTATAATTTTACCAGGAGGTACAAGCGGAAGCAGAAGGAGTTGTCCTAGCAGTAGACAACTCCTTTAACCCAACTTGTAGTGTATGAATAAATTGACTGGGTTTTGCCATTCTGATATTAAAGAGGCGCCCTCCTATAAGCTCAGACATTTGACAATCAGTTACCTGAGCATTAAGCTGGTTTTACATATCTTTGCAAAGCAATAGATTTTGGATCGCAATGTCTGGCTTAACCTTGGGTCTCCTGACATAACCTAACTGCCTAAATTCTGCCTATGATGAAGTTAGCTCAGGTCATGTATAGTGATTACAAGGACGGAGTATTTACATCACTTTTGCTGTAGAAAAACACCAGCCCTGATTTTTTGAAGGGTCTATTTGGACATCTTTTACATTTTCTTTTCTTCGTAGCAGAAGACAATACAAGAATGGACTGAAGTCTTTATCCACTTAAAGGGGAACTCCAGGGAAATTGTTTTCCGTATGGTTCTGGCATTAATAGTCTATAATATTGAGCTGCCTGTTACATTGGTATAATGTTTAGAATTAATATAAATCAGTTATTCACTAACTACTCACAGAGGGGACAATACACCATGCCTGATTGAGCAGCTCTCCCCCCTCACTCTGCAGTGAGCATCTGTGTATCCAAGAACAAACACTTTCTCCTTCAAATCACATGGGAGTGATGTCACAGCAGGTCCTATGGATGCAGGTCTCCCATCCTGCTCTCTGTACAGAAAGAGATTTTCAGACTCCAGTTTAGTATATGACCTGTTGTGTGTCACCCCCACGTGGTTGAACAATGAATGAGGAAGTGTCGGATGAGGCTGAAGCTTTTTGAGGGGGAGGGGGAGAGCTGCTCAATCAGGCGTGACGTATTGTCCCCTCTGGGAGGGGTGACTAGTAAGGAGCAGTTAGTGAATAACGGATTTATATTCATTCTAAACATAATATATAGTATTTATTCATTTATATAGCGCTATTAATTCCATAGCACTTTACATACATCAGTACATTATACAAGTGTAAAAGGCAGTTTAGCATTACAGTATAGGAGTGCAAGTATAATTTTTTTTAATCTCCCCAGAGTTCCCCTTTAATATCTTTGAAAACCTAAAGCAATTAAATGAAGCCTAAAAAGACTGAACATATGAATTGATTGCTTTTTTTACATTGCAGTGTATTTGTTACTTCTTTTTTGCAGTTTTTTAACTCTATTCCATGTGGGTTTCATGTGCAATATGCCTGTAAAAGGGTAAAAACATCTTAATTGACAAGGTAATAATAACACCCAGTAGTCAATTTATTCATACATTTGCCAAAGGTATAATAGAAGACCATCACATCCTACACTTTTAATAAAAATCCAGCATTACCTGCATTACAAAGAAAATACAAGATTAGTAACCAAATTTTAGGCTACTTTCACACTACGATTTTGTTAAATCCGATGCTGTCGATGAAAATCGGACAGCATCGGATGCTCAAAATCGGATGCCATCCGATCCGATTTTTTATCGGATCCGATTTAAATGGCTGGGGGAGGGCTGTGGGAGGTTTTGGGAGTGGTCTAGGGTATTGAGCATGCTCAATACAGAAAATCGGATCCGATATCGGATCTGATTTTCTATCCGATCCGATCCCCCATAGACTCCCATATTATTTTAATCGGATCGCATCGGATCACATCGGATCCGATGCGATCCGATTTTTGAATCGGATACCAAAATCGGACAGTCTCCGATTTTGGCTCCTGTAAAAAATCGGACAGAATCGGATCGGATGCAAATCGGATGCCATTAAGTGCACATCTGATCCGATCCCCATTGGAGAACATGGGGGCTAAATCGGATCCGATTCGGTCCCATTTTTATCGGACAGCATCGGATTTAACAAAATCGTAGTGTGAAACCAGCCTTAGAAAGGAATTGACAGATCCTCTTTAAATGTAAAAGAAATCTCTACAAACCTTTACTTTTGTTAGTCAGTGCAATGTACAGCATGCATCATGTAACAGCAACCTTTAGTTTAGCATTAGACTTCCTTTAAGAACACTCCCAGAAAGTCTCAAAAGTAAAAACACCAGGTACTAAAAACTTGAACAAAATTGGTGCAAATTGTATAATAGAAGCATTCTCAGAATTACACAGAAAGCCAGTCCCTGCTTCGATTGCATGAGAACACTAATTACACTGATTAAGAGTGGGTAAACAGAACTCAGAGCTTGGACCTCGCTTTGTAGGATATTTTTTTGGAAAGGGAATAGAGCACTTGGGGAAAGTCATATAAAGGATTGTAGACCAGCTACACAGAACAAAGGGATTCTATATGTCGCCTTGTGCGCTCCAGCAAACTGTATTGTAGGGAAAGTGGTAAAAGGAAGTCTAAGAACTAGGGTGGAAGTAGAGTCCCATCCTCATCCTGATCCATTTAATCCTTTCAGTGCTGCAATGTTCAGCAATGAAGGGGTTAAACCCCTGTCCCATGACAGCTTGCAGTCCAGCTTCTTCTATTCAGCCATGTGACTTGCAGGAACTGATGTTTACCTGGGCCAAAGAAAAACAAAAACCCTCAAAACTGGTGCGTTGAACTTGCACAAAATGAGATTTAGGGGTCCTCTATATCGAGGAACTCCTGTTTTGGTGGGGCAGTTCCCCGGTACCAGGAGCAGGATCCATCACTACGCTTAATGCAGGCATAATGTTTTGCCTGCCGTCCGTTTATGCTCTTTTCTGTTGTCCAGTCTGTCCAGAGACACTCATCTTGGGAAGACACATGACAGGGGATGGAAGGACAGCGTGAGATCTAAGGAAACAAAGTAGACAGACAACAATCAGAAGTATTTGATACATTTTTTATCAATTAAGCAGACTTCACTGAAGACTGTCAATAATAAAAATCTTTGTTTCTAATGTATACATAAAAACAATGTACCCGATAGATACATCAAGACAGGTCTAGATGAGGAGATGTTCTGATTCATTAAGAAGTGTATGCCTCTTCATGAATAAGGAGCGCCAGTCTACTGAAATGCACCTGTGTGCGCCTTGCCACAAATCCTACTCCAGTCCCTGGTAGAATAAGCTTTGTGGCATTGTGGGCGCTGCCGTTCATCATAAACTGGATGAGCAGCCGTCACCATATGCCCCCATCCCACCCCAGTTCCATCCATTTTGTTGAAGCTTGGCGAAAATGGAGTGAGAACAACAAAAGTGGTTTAATTTTCGCACAGACTCCAGTTGTGCTAAAATTATACAATTTTTCAAAGCTTTTAACTCCAAAAAACTGACATAATCTGTGATGAGCAAAAATAGAGAACCCTGGTACACACGACACTGGAAACAAGAGTCAATGCAAATAATCTGTGATGAATCGGGCCACTGTGTATACAAAACAAAAACATTGTATATTATATTAATATTATATATTAATTATATATTATACATTATAAATTCATGCTAAAAACCTACAACTCTGCTCTTCACCTTGCTAAACAGACTTACTTCACCACCCTGATCTTCTCACTATCTAACAATCCAAAAAAACTCTTTGACACCTTTTACTCTCTCCTCAGTCCTAAAGTGCAGGCCCCCATAACTGAACTCAGTGCTGATGATCTAGCCTCTTACTTTATGGAGAAAATGGACAACATCTGCCAGGAAATCAGCTCCCAGCCTCCAAGCGCTGCCACCCCCATTCTTCCTCACATCTCCTCTGGTTCACTCTCCAGATTTGACCCAGTCACAGAAGAAGAAGTTGCCAGGCTCCTCTCTTCCACTTGTCCCACTACATACACTACTGACTCCATTCCTTCACACCTACTCCAGTCCCTCTCTCTGGTCATCACCACTCACCTAACCAAAATCTTCAACCTCTCCCTTTCTTCTGGCATATTTTTTTCTCCTCCTTCAAACATTCTATCATTACTCCATTAAAAAAAAATCTCTCTTGACCCATCCTGCACTAATAACTTCAGACCAGTCTCCAATCTCCCCTTCATCTCTATACTCTTGGAGCGCCTGGTCTACTCCCGCCTCACCCGTTACGTCTCAACTCACTCTCTTCTAGATCCATAACAGTCTGGCTTCCTCCCCCTTCACTCTACAGAAACTGCCCTCATCAAAGTGACCAATGACCTTCTGACGGCAAAGCTCAATTGTGACCACTCTCTGCTTATTCTTCTTGACCTCTCTGTAGCTTTTGACACTGTTGAGCTCCATCTTCTACTCTCTATGCTGCACTCCATTGGCATAAAGAACACCGCTCTCTCCTGGCTCTCTTCCTATCTTTCTGACCTTTCTTTCAGTGTACCTTTCGCTGGCTCCACTTCCTTCCCTCTTCCTCTCACTATTGCGGTCACTTAGGGTTCAGTCCTTGGACCTCTTCTCTTCTCTCTCTACACAGCCCTGATTGGACACACAATCAGATTTGATTCCAGTACCATCTCTATGTTGATGACACACAATTATACACTTCAGCCCCTGACCTTACCCCTTCGGTTTTAAAGAACACCAATGACTGTCTAGCTGCAGTTTCCAACATCATGTCTGCTCTCTATCTGAAACTCAACCTTTCCAAAACTGAACTTCTTCTGCTCCCGCCCTCCACTAACCTCCCTAAAGCTGACATCTCTCTCTCAGTGCGCGGCACCACGATAATGCCTAGGCAGCAGGCTCGCTGTCTGGCTGTTATGTTGGACACCAATCTCTCCTTCATCACCCATACACAATCTCTCGTCCGCTCTTGTCGCTTGCACCTAAAGAACATCTCTAGAGTCCGCCCCTTTCTCACCATAGAAACAACGAAAACCATCACCGTGGCCCTCATACATTCCCGCCTTGACAACTGCAACTCTCTATTAATTGGCCTCCCCCTCTCTAAACTTTCCCCTCTCCAGTCCATCCTTAATGCAGCAGCCAGGATCACCCATCTGGCCAATTGTTACTCAGATGCCTCCGCTCTGTGCCAGTCACTGCACTGGCTGCCCATACACTACAGGATCAAATTCAAATTGCTTGTTCTCACTCACAAAGCTCTTCACAGTGCAGCACCTCCCTACATCTCCTCCCTCATCTCTGTGTATCACCCCACCCGTTCTCTACGTTCTACAAATGACCTTTGACTAACATCTGCACTAATTCGATCCTCCCATTTCCGGCTCCAAGACTTCTCCCGAGCTGCACCAATTCTCTGGAATGCTCATACT
>JARQOC010000006.1:282240872-282282199 GCA_033576535.1 Allobates femoralis
GATGTATAAGAATAGTGCTCAAATGATATGGGAACAGCATGGGGAAGACCCTTTAAGCATTTCTGACTCCCAGGTCACTGCGGTGAACAATGTTGTCTGAGTATTACACCACTTTTACGGACTCACAATAAAACGTACAAAAACTAAACCAAAATGGATTTTCCTGGGGAAAATGTTAAGGGTGCATACTCACTTGTGAGACAGTGTTGGTGTATTATGTTTTTTTATTACATTAAAGATTTAAAAAAAAAAAAATTGGGAGGCACTCCGATGCCCCTATTAAGAGATGTGGAAGAGGGCCTCATTAAATATTGTATGTTCCCATTATTAGGAAGTGGGTCTCCCATAGTGTTGCCCTATGTAGGCTGCTAAAAATTGGGAGGCACTCCGATGCCCTTTTGAAGACACGTGGAGGAGGGCCTCATTAAATAATGTTCCCATTGAGGGGCGTGGCCTAGATGGGGATGTGAGCAGATGTGTGACCGGAGCTCTCCCGCCGATCGCAGCTGTGTGCACCGAGCCGGTACACCCCTGACCTGCCACTGTGACACCGGACCCTGCAGGAAGCTCTCCTGCTTCCCCGGAGCGTGTTTTCAGAGCACGGGGACACAGCCATGACTCGCACCAGGCAGCGAGACCCTGGACAGGGGCGAGGAGGAAGGGGCCAAGGTGGCACCGAGGCCCAGGAGGAGGCGGCCAGAGAGAACGCAGCATGCTCCAGGAGAATGTCGGCAGCTGCACGCCTGGTAAAGTTCGCCAGACAAGAAAGGGGTGAGTGTGGAGCTGACAGTCCAGAGCAGGAGGCTGGGGCGGAACATGACACAGAGAAGCAGGAGCAGACAATGGGGGAGGAGGACTGTGTGAATGAGGGCTCTGGAGATGAGACACAGGAGGATACAGAGGACTCTATTGCAGAATCTGCTGTGGGGGAACCTACTCTGAAGGATGTATTCACTGTTGTGTCCTACTGTAAGCAGGCACTCACAAAGCTTACAAAGTAGGTCACTGGAGTGCAAGCTGAAATCATTAACATGAAGGCTGCTATGCAAAAACTTGACACCCATACAGGAGAGGTGGAGGAAAGAGTGAGCACTGCTGAAGACACTATACTGAATATACAATTTGCTCAGACACGGCAAGAGAAACAACTAGCTGAAGTCATTGCAAAAAATGATGACCTGGAAAACAGGTTGCGTCGCAATAATGTCAGAATAGTAGGGGTTACAGAAAAGGCAGAGGGATCGAATCCTACAGAATTTATTGAGTCTTGGCTGCTTAACAAGTTTGGAGCTGATAAACTATCGAAGGTGTTTGTGGTGGAACGTGCCCACCGAGTCCCACTGAGACCCCAGCCTCCAGGAGCAGCGCCCCAAGCCATACTAGCAAGGTTTCTAAATTATAGGAATAGAGACACTATTCTACGTACAGTGAGGAAGACTAAAGATTTGACCATAGATGAGAAGGATGTCTTGTTTTATTCAGACTATTCACCCATGGTGCAAAAAATGCGAATGAGCTACAGAGATGTGAAGAAAAGATTGAGAGACATGGGACTTGCATATTCAATGTTGTACCCAGCCAAACTGAGACTGGTTGCACTGGGCAGGATACACTTTCTGCAAACGCCAGAAGAGGCGATGGATTGGATTGAGAAAAATGCAAGACGAGTGAGGGAGTACAAGGACAGCTGAAGGAAGCAGACTGAGTGCTTGATCATGTGCGATATACTCACCTTTCACTGTGAAGGGGAAGGAGGTGAGAGGAGATGAGGAGGAATCTCTTTTCTTTCTTGTTTTTCAATTCTCTTTTCCCTTTTTTATTTTTTCCTCACTTTTCTGATTACAGTTGACTATTGGTTGCAGGATTCAAACATGTTCATAGACTGATGTGGTGACTGGTGGTGCATGCAGTTATTAAATTTGATCATATTGTGTTTTTCATAAGGCGGGAGAGGCCTTGGGGAAGACAGCAAATCCTTTTTTGTTTTTTGAGCGGGAGTGTCCAACTGGCGGTACAGGCTGGTTTCATTTACCCACTCTCAGGTTGAGAGAACGAAACGACTATTTTGGAGGTGGAATAGAGGAGATGGAGGAGCATGGAGGAATTGTGGTGGGGAGTATGGGGGGAGGTGGGAGGGGAAGGGAGGGGACAGACGGCAAATGGGATATTGTAAGATATGGTCTTTTATGATTATGATAACTCTGATTAATAATGGCTGGTATGGTTAGAGTGTTGAACTGGAATATAAGGGGAATGGCGGAACGTAAAAGAAGGCCAGCTGTACTCCAAAATATAATATCTCATAAACCTTCCATCATCTGTCTTATGGAAACACACCTGACTGCTGACAAAATTGGAATCTTGGCAAGGAAATGGGTTCAAAAAGCATACCATTCCACATATGCGAGAGGGTTTTCCATTTTGATACATGCTGGAGTTCCATTTGAGGAGGTAGAGATTAAAATAGACAAAGACTGACAGTACGTTTTTCTAGTCTGCAGATTCTATGGTAAATTGTACTGTGTAGTGGCGGTATATTTTCCGCCGCCATTTACCAGAGCAAAGTTACAGGAGATTATAGAACTTAGGAGGCATTGGACCGGGATACCTACTCTGTTGATATGAGATGTCAACAATATAATGCATGGACAATGGAACAAAACTAGTAAACATCTGGGAAGGACGGACGGAGGGGAAGAGACATCATTTGCTAAATATATATAAGAAGTGAGTATGATTGACTTGTGGAGAGTTCGTCATGTGGGAGTGAAGACATATTCTTGCTATTCATCATCGCACGGTACTATGTCTAGAATTGATCTGGCGCTGGGAGATGGATTGATTAACCAGACCGTCACTCATATAGAATATCTACCTAGGATCATAGCCCGTTATTGGTTGAAATAAAAGTGGGTATCTGGGGGACGGTAGACGGAAGGAGTGGAAGGTACACCCAGTGTGGCTGGAAACTGTAGATATGCAGAAGATAGCGGGAGAGATTGAGGAATTCTTTCAGAACAACATGGGAAGTGCGGCTGTAGGAACTGTGTGGGACACAATGAAGGCATACACTAGAGGCTTACTGATCAGAGACATTTCTAGATGTAAAAGTCAAAGTAAAGCGGAGGAGAGGGAAGCCTAATTAACCAAGCTGAGTGAAGATGAAGTAATAGCTTGGAGGGTCCCCTGACAATAGAGGAAATGGAAGAGGCCTTGTCGTCAATGGCAAATAACAAAGCCCGGGGGCGGATGGGTTCCAAACTGAGTTTTATAAACATCTTAGAGAGGTACTACTGCCAAAATTGAAAGATGTGTTTTCAGCGGCTCTGGAAACGGGAGAGTTGCCAGTATCAATGCGAGAAGCAACTGTGGTGGCTCTGCCAAAGCTAGATAAGGACTGGACACGACCAGATTCATATAGACCCATTTCCCTATTAACGGCAGATGTAAAAATACTAGCTAAAATGCTGGCTGGGCCGGGTGGTGTCTGGTGTGATCCATCCAGACCAGTCTGGTTTTATGCCGGATAGGTCAACGGCTATTAACCTGAGACGTCTGTTTCTTAATATGCAGATGACTGCCGATAATGCTGGACACAGAGTGGTGGTCTCTTTGGACACACGAAAAGCCTTTGATAGTGTGGAGTGGAACTATCTCTGGTGAGTTCTCCAATTGGTGGGAATAGATCTGGTCTTAATGGCATGGCTGAAATTATTATACACGCACCCAGTGGCTAGACTGAGAGTTAATGGGGAACGTTCAGATAGATTGAATATGTACAGGGGAACGAGGCAGAGTTGCCCCCTTTCTCCGCTGCTGTTCGCCATGGCCATTGAGCTGTTAGCTGCTGTGTTGAGGCGGTCATGGGGCGGTGAAGGGATTCCAATATGGTGCAGTGGAAGAAAAGGTGGCGTTATACACTGATGATATTCTCTTATTTTTACAGGACCCTCAGGATTCATTACAGGGAGCGATAGATATAATTAATAGATTTGGTATGCTGTCTGAGTGGCAAATTAATTGGGACAAATCCCACATCCTGGGGGTAGATGCCCTAGATGGTTCAGATGTTGAGCAGGTGAAGCGTACGCAACTCAAACTAGTAAAGGAATTCAAATATCTTGGTATCAACATAGCACTGCCAGTGAGAGACTATCAGCAACTGAACATAAACTCGATACTTGGGAAATTAAAAGATAAAGACTCTACGTAGAGTAAAATGAGCCTCTCGGTGGTAGGACGTACCAACTTACTTAAAATGGTGCTCATGCAAAAAATTGTTATATGCTCTACATAATTCCCCGGTGTGGATTCCTCAGCCGATATTCCAATGTGTCAATACTATCTTTAGAGACTTGGTGTGGGGTGGGGGACAGCCTAAGATCAAGCTGGAGACTCTTCAAAGGCCAAAAGAGGTGGGAGGTTTGGCATAACCAAATTCATAGGGTATATTTTTTGGCGGCACAGTCCCAACATATTAGAGGGTGGGCACAAAGGGCAATAAAGGGAACTATTCAGGAAGTTTTGGAGCGGCGTTTTAAATTACGCCCCTTGGTAATGGGTTTAGAGTCAGGGTTATTTAGATGGATGGGTAAAAAATACCCGACATGTGAATTAGTTTATAAAGTGTGGATGAGAGTGAAGAAGGTTAGAGGATTGAGGGGTCTGACAATGTACACTCCGATATGGGATAATGAACACCTATGCAAATTCTATAAGATGGGTGACCTTAAAGACTGGGAGACAAAGGGAGTGCAGTTTGTCTATCAACTGATGAATGATCAGGTACTCAAAACTTTAGCAATGCTGAAGGAGGAATTTCACTTGTCAGACAAACACAATTACCAGTATATGCAAGTTAAACATGCATTCCTTCAACAGAGGTAAAAGGGGCCCATGGTTATCCAGAAAGATATTATCCTCGACTACATTTGCAAAGAGGGACGTACTAAAGGGGTTATATCTGAGATTTATGCCGCTCTGCTTCACACCTTTTTGCTTAAATACCCTGTTGTGGCGAAGGAAAGATGGGAAGCAGATGTTGGTAATATAGAGGATGACAAATGGGAGTCCATCTTAGAATAAATTCCCGAATTATCTTTGAATGAACCTGCTAGAATGTCCCAATTATTTCTTATACATAGGGCATACAGATCACTCGAATTTTTGTATAAAATAGGGGTGCGGGAGACCTCGGAATGCACGAGATGCGGAGCTGAAGCTGCTGGTATCCTACACATCATGTGGGGGTGTCCGCATATTTTGGGTTTCTGGTGGCTGCCCTCATTGGGAATCTCTATCACTGTATAATTCCTAGAGATCCAGTAGTCTGCTTGTTGGGATATGTGGAAGAGGTGGTGGGCACTGATATTGCGAAACTAGCAGTTGCCAGACTCTTGTATGCCGCTAGAGAAGTCATAACTAAATATTGGGTGTGAATGGAGCCTCCTACTAAACAGGAATATATATGTCAAGTGAACTATGTGGTGCTGATGGAGGAAAAAAATCTATCATAAACGTAAAAATGCCAAGCTATGTGATAACTTGTGGGCATCGTGGAAGGTGTGATTGATGAGACTGGAAAGGATGTTCCGGCAGAGACATGATTAAAGGAAAGGGTCATAAGATGTTTAGCATGATTATTGATCATATCTTGTATGTATTGCTTAGAAAAAAGAAATGTTGCTGTCTATAAAGGGGGAAGGGGGTTCCTTTATATTATCAAAAATGGACAATTGTGGTCTTAAAGTTGTATGTTATTCTTTTATGTTATATTTCTTTTCATATGAAAAAAATCTTTCTGATTTAAAAAAAAAAAAAAATAATGTTCCCATTATTAGGAAGTGGATCTTCCATAGTGTTGCCCTATACAGGCTGCCAAAAATTGGGAGGCTCTCCGATGCCCCTTTTAAAAGACGTGGAGGAGGGCCTCATTAAATATTGTATGTTCCCATTATTACGAAGTGTTGCCCTATGCAAGCTGGAAAAAATTGGGAGGCACTCCAATGCCCTTCTGAAGACATGTGGAGGAGGGCCTCATTAAATAATGTTTCCCATTATTAGGAAGTGGGTCTTTCATAGTATTACCCTATGCAGGCTGGCAAATGGAGCACATGCTTGGGAGGCACGTCAAGGCCTCATTTAATGCCATATTGAAGGGGGCTCATTCCAAGTGTTTACCACTGTATCAGGCTGCCAAAAATTGGGAGGCACTCCGATGCCCTTTTGAAGACACGTGGAGGAGGGCCTCATTAGATATTGTATGTTCCCATTATTAGGAAGTGGGCCTTCCATAGTGTAGCCCTATGCAGGTTGGCAAAAATTGGGAGGCACTCCGATGCCCTTTTGAAGATAAATGGAGGAGGGCCTCATTAAATAATGTTCCCATTATTAGGAAATGGGTCTTTCATAGTGTTGCCCTATGCAGGCTGCCAAAAATTGGAAGGCACTCTGATGCCCCTTTTAAAAGACGTGGAGGAGGGCCTCATTAAATATTGTATGTTCCCATTATTTGGAAGTGGGTCTCCCATAGTGTTGCCCTATGCAGGCTGCCAGAAATTGGGAGGCACTCCGATGCCCTTTTGAAGACATGTGGAGGAGGGCCTCATTAAATAATGTTCCCATTATTAGGAAGTGGGTCTTCGATACTGTTGCCCTATGCAGGCTGCCAAATATTGGGAGGCAGTCTGTTGCCATTTTGAAGACATGTGGAGGAGGGCCTCATAAAAACAAAGTTCCCATTACAAAGGAGCGGGTCTCCTATACTTGTAATGCCCATGCACTAAGTCTGGACTGAAACATTTACTCCTGGCGGGTATACATGAATATACTGTGTAACTTTTTTTTGGTTACGGGCATCATAAACACCCTTTAAAAATATTATGTGGGTATTGCATCATGGACCACGGTCACCCTGGTGATATGGTGATGGATGATGAGAAGAAGGAGGAGGACTAGAGCAAATAGCCAAAATCAAGAAATGTATAGCTATGTGTGGGGATTAAGAGGAGCATACCTCACCAAAAAAGACACTGACTTTGAGTTTATAGTACGCTGCAATCATTTGGTGGTGTTGAAAAGTCTGGCCCAATCCAGCCCTTGTTCATTTTGACAAGAGTCAGCCTGTCAGCATTTTCAGTTGACAGGAAGGTGCGCTTATCAGTAATAAATCCCCTGCGGCACTAAAAACCTGCTTTGACAAAATACTAGTGGCAGGGCAGGCCAGGACTTCCAAGCCAGTTCATGCCACGTGTCCAGCTTGAATACCAAATAATTATAAGGCACAGAGGAATCACGGAGGACATTGGTACGGTCAGAAAAGTACTCCTTCAGCACCTTCCCAAACTTTGCTGTCCTTGTGAGAGTATCGCGTGCCTCAGGGCCTGTGCCATGGGAGTGGCTGAGAAAACTCTCCCAGAACCTTGAGAGTGTTCCCCTGCCTCTGTTGGATTGGAGTTGTTTCTCTCGCCTGTACTCCTTGGTTGTCCACCGAACTGTGACCTCTGCCGCCAGGGTTTTCAGAAGGGAAATTTTTTACTAATTCCGCAACAAGGGACTTCTGGTGTTGCCCCATTTTTGTACACCTTTCCGCCTCAGGAATAAGAGATATAAAGTTCTCCTTGTAGCGTGGGTCTAAAAGTGTCACCAACCAGTAATGAGTGTCACCCAAGATTTTGATAACACGAGGGTCATGGGACAGGCAGCGTAACATAAAGTCAGCCATGTGCCAGACTGGTAACATGCAAGACTTCCGTGTCCTCACCAAGAGGATGACTAACCATGTTCTCCTTCTCCCTGTCCTCTGGCCATCCATGCTGAATAGACGGTATGACAGTTGTGCAGGCAATACCGTCTATAGCGCATTAAACTAGCTACTGTTCTTCTTCCTCCTCTTCCTCATTGTCCCCCACTCAGCAACACCTCTCCCTACACTAGCTGACAATGTCGAGCAGGGTGACGAGCACAGCGCCGTCAGGTCTTATATAGACCTGATGACGCTGTGCGGTCAGCCAATCACTGTAATGCCACAACCAACATGGCTGTGGCATTACAGTGTGTGGCAGCCAATCCCTGCATGTGGGCTGGCTCTGTAAAGAGCGCCAAAGGGCAGTGAGGTGGACCCGAGCATCTCACTGGTACTCGGTGCTCGCCAAGCATCGCAAGTACTCTGATGCTCGGGCAAGTACCGATTACCGGCGAGCATGCTTGCCCATCACTAGACAGCAGTTCCTTGGATACATACAGACCTCATATTTAGCCTATATTACTGGGAGAAACACCATAAAAAGAGAGAATTCTAAAACTGGGAGCAGATTGAACACTGCAAATCAGGGGGTTTGAAAATAAGTGAAGGAATGAAGACTGTAGACTGAAATTTAGAGGAACGTTTTTAACTAAAGGTAGATGCTACATTCAACCGATTGTCTGTAAAATCAATTTTCTATGTTAATGGAGTCCAAAGATATTGAAAGGCAAGCTATCAAGACAATATAACTAATGCAACTAATGATATGATTATATAAGTTCTAGAACAATGAAAATTATACCTGTGCTGTAGAAAAGTGATGTGGCAGCCTTGTCACTTGTAAATTAGCCTTGAAGTGGATTAGGGCATGTCGATGTACTCCCTATGTATCAGCCTTCTTCATTACTCCCTAACTGGCAACAACTTCCTGTCCTTGATTTGTCACCTTTATCAACCAAACTCCTAATTATTTAGTTCAGGGCAAAGCTATCATTACAATATTCACCATATTGGTGAAATATAATTATAATAGTTATTGTATAGACAGTTACAAATAGAGCAATGCCAAAAGGGCATTGGCATAATGCTGACAGGTCTATTAGGGTAGTAAGATGGTAGATCTGAGGAGGGTTATTGTTAGGCTGCAGGAGAGCTCTGTCAGAACCCTCAGATTATGTTGAGGTTTGTGATGGGCTGACAAAAAGTCAGGGATGAAGTTTTAATTGCAGCAATCCAAAATATATATATATACTCGCGTATAAGCCGAGTTTTTCAGCCCAAAAATTGGGCTGAAAAGTACCCCCCTCGGCTTATACGCGAGTCAGTGCTGTATACCGATGTATACATCGGTACATACCGATGTATACATCGGTATACAGCAGCCCCCGCATCCCCAGTAATGCAGGGCCCCCCCAGGGTCTCTCCGGTCACCTGTAAAGCAAGCTATACTTATCAGTGTCCCGCTCGCACCCGCCGCTGCCGACATCCACGATCCTCCATCTTCATGCGACTCCTCTTCCTGTTTCTGTGCGCGTCGCCGGCAATGACGTCATTCCCGGCGACGCGCACAGGAAACAGGAAGAGGAGTCGCATGAAGATGGAGGATCGCGGATGTCGGCAGCGGCGGGTGCGAGCGGGGACACTGATAAGTATAGCTTGCTTTACAGGTGACCGGAGAGACGCTGGGGGGGGCCTGCATTACTGGGGCTGCCTGTATACTACCGCTGGGGCTGCTATATACCTCTGGGGCCCTGTATACTACCACTGGGGCTGCTATATACCTCTGGGGCACTGTATACTACCACTGGGGCTGCTATATACCTCTGGGGCACTGTATACTACCACTGGGGCTGCTATATACCTCTGGGGCCCTGTATACTACCACTGGGGCTGCTATATACCTCTGGGGCACTGTATACTACCACTGGGGCTGCTATATACCTCTGGGGCACTGTATACTACCACTGGGGCTGCTATATACCTCTGGGGCCCTGTATACTACCACTGGGGCTGCTATATACCTCTGGGGCACTGTATACTACCACTGGGGCTGCTATATACCTCTGGGGCCCTGTATACTACCACTGGGGCTGCTATATACCTCTGGGGCCCTGTATACTACCGCTGGGGCTGCTATATACCTCTGGGGCCCTGTATACTACCACTGGGGCTGCTATATACCTCTGGGGCCCTGTATACTACCACTGGGGCTGCTATATACCTCTCGGGCCCTGTATACTACCGCTGGGGCTGCTATATACCTCTGGGGCCCTGTATACTACCACTGGGGCTGCTATATACCTCTGGGGCCCTGTATACTACCACTGGGGCTGCTATATACCTCTGGGGCCCTGTATACTACCGCTGGGGCTGCTATATACCTCTGGGGCCCTGTATACTACCACTGGGGCTGCTATATACCTCTGGGGCCCTGTATACTACCACTGGGGCTGTATATACTACCACTGGGGCTGTATATACTACTGGGGCTGCGTGTATACTACCACTGGGGCTGCTGTATCTACCTCTGGGACTGGTGTATACCACACTGCTGGGGGCTGTATACTTGTGCTAGGGTCCACCCTCGGCTTATACACGAGTCAATAGATTTTCCCAGGTTTTGGGGCAAAAGTAGGGGGTCGGCTTATACACGGGTCGGCTTATACACGAGTATATACGGTAATACATATATGACGTTTCCCTTATAAAATAGATCTTTGTCAGACATACAGAGTATATGTGAATGAGCAGAAATCAAGCACAAGTCATACACACTTGTCCCTCAGTGTGCACTCTCTGCTTGGTTTCTGTTCATTTATCTGCCATCCGTATGTCTGATGAAGGTTTGAGTTATAAGATGGAAATATCATATGTATTTTTTGGATTGCTACAATTAAAAAACTCTAAAGGCTGCTCCGTTCCGATATTGCATACAATTTCACGGGAGCGCGCACATTTTTGGCATTTATCCAAGATCGCATAGAAGATGTTACACAGTGCGATATCGCCAGGCAACACAACTACGATGTCGTACGCCCCTCTTGCACACTGCGTCTGAGCAACGCAGGGAATGAGCAATTAACATTGGAGTGAATAGGGGAAGTCGCGCTCCAGATCGTAGTTGCGCTGTCACACAGCAAGATCATGCCAGATCGTCAAGCCAATATTGCACGGTTGAAGAGCATGCACAATTCACAAACGATATCGTTTTTTGCATTGTTCTTGCGTTGCATTGCTCATTTACACGACACAACACACGAACGATATCAACTGCAACGCCCCTACCACGTGACTTTTTATTGTAGTTGCGTTGCGATATCGTGCCATGTAAAGCGGCCTTAAGAATTACTTTTTAGAGCTAAGTTTTTTCTAAATTGAACTACAATGTGAGCACCCATATTTTTTACAAATACTATGTATCTGCATTATCATCATATAGACAGAAAGGAATTATCTGACAACACAATTATTAAAAATCCCCAATGCGTTGGTAAACCCTGCACTAAACTTGATTGGATTTTAATGCAACTTTAATAAAGCATTGGTTTTAACTGCTGTATTGAGCTGGATCATATTACATACGTCTCCGAAATTGCTGTATGCCTAGAAAAGGTGAGGTTCTGGGCTCTTCCAAATTATCACAACTAAGAAAATGAGTAAGTTGGTATCATTAATATGTATTAGGGCCACGTCACACGAGGTGACGTCACCGGAGATGTCGGCGGCGACTGGCGGGAGTGCGCATGTTTTTGGCGCCCCGCCAGCGTCACCGCCGCATGTTTACATGCGGCGACACCTCCGGCGACGTATCGGCGATCTGACAAGCGGCATCGCCGCTGGGGTGTCTACAAACCCCAGCGGCGATGCAGTACAATGGGAGCCTATGGCTCCCATCGCCTGTCAGATCGCTGTCGGCCATTTACATAGGGCGATGTGTACACATTGCCCCAGAGTGGCTGCCTGGTTTCACAGCACTGCTGTGAAACCAGGCGACCACTCAAATGCATCACCCTTGGCGATTTACATTGGGCGATGCATTGGCGACGACGGCGGAGAAAGGCCACGCCCCAGCGTCGCCTAAAAATCGCCGCCGACGTCGCCAGGTGTGACGTGGCCTTTAGTTATATCTGCCCCCAGCTGTAAGCGAGGTAATGGCTGTACAATACAACAGTACTGCCAGCACCCACAAATTATACCAAGGGCACCGCTTATGTCCCCACACTATCACCATAACCAATATTATGCTGAATTGTTCCCGATTAATAAAGGCATGTTGAGGGGTGGCAAGGGGTTATCTTTTGTCAGCACATTTAGTTGGAATTTGATGATAACCTTCCTGTTAATGAGTTATACCTCCCTGTTCAAGTGTAAAATGGGTTTTGTTCAATGGTACCCTACGTCTATACTCTGCTTAAGACTTCAGAAAAATATTCTGTTATCCTAGCATCATTTATAGCCTAAAATAATAGAACAAGAAATTGATGAAAAAGTTGCAGCATTTTATCCTCACACACTGTTGTAGTGATATTGCCAGTTGTAGCACTTTGAACTTGGAACGAAATGTTCCCATTTTATCTCGCCTGACCACAAAACCTTTTGTCACATGCTTTTAATAACAGTTAAATGGTGTGTTTCAAACTCTGTGTGTAATGTGAGATTCTGCCCTCTTAGTAATGGCTTCCATTTTTGCTATGGAGCATTATAAACCTGCATTGTGAGTTTGTTGGGTAGTGTGACTCATCGACATTTTTTTCTACCTAAGGTTTTATTAAGATTCCAAGGCTATAAACTCCTTCTAACAGTACACAGGAAGACACACAAGGGCTAAGTTATAGGGTTGTGTTAAATGAACATTTTCTGGTCTACTACCAAAGTCTTAAAATATCAACAAAGAGTTTTATGGTCAAGGACATTCAGATGAACATCACTAATTAATTTTCTATTACATTGATTCTGCAGCACAACCTTATTATTGACAAGCTGCAGTCCTACCAGGTGTTATCCGTGCGTATTACACCCAGGATATAATTAAACGTGATTAGACGTTATGGTGAGTGACGCGCTAAGTCTATATGGCTTTATTGATTTGCTTACCCATACAATAAAGATACCTCCTCTATTGTACTATTTTCTCCTTTACTAGGGACCTGTGTATTCAAAAAACACTGGTAAACAAACTTGCCCATTGTGATCACATAACTGCTACAGCGTCTGACGCAAATTCCAGTAACAAGATCGAGAGACAGGACGCGTCACTGTGCCCGCTGGCCACGGAGCATAGCTGATGGCGGACCCTAACAGCCCCGAAGTTGTGCAGGGGAAAAGCAGAGGAACCAACAGCCGAGACTTAACGCTATACTTGGATCAACAGAAATTGCATACTGTGGATCACACCAGCCCAAAATCCCATGCAGCCCTGAATAACACATCACCTGCAGGGAGTAGAGGTATTGTGGTTAGTAACAACGATGCAGATACGTAGCTAAACTTGGGATCAACATTAGCAATATACTATATACATACATGGTCAGTTTGGGGATCACCATTATACTATATGCAAAGATAAAACTTTAATAGTGGATATAATTGATATAGTGTCTTTTAATTCCAGTGACATATTGTAGAATCGTACAAAGCGGTATAACCAAATAACTGAGAGCTCCAAGTATTACGAATCTAAAGGTAAAATACCAGATTAGTAATTTTAAAACAACTTATAAATAGTTATAAGATTATACCAAATTATTTTAATGATTTTAGAATCTACTTAGAAAATTGACGTGGAGATCAAAAACGGTACATATTAAAAAGCGATATACGCCGGTAAGAATAACAAATGTGAACTTTTAACGAAAGACAAATAATCTGATGTCTATAGACAAGTAATCACACACATAAATTCCCATTTTTAGGTCCATCAAGAAAGTGCGAAAATTCTGAATAAGAAACAGCAGAGGAAGAAGCAATGAACTTTAATGTTTTTAAAGGTTTTTTTATGTGTGACTAGTAAAAAGGCCCGATGCAATTGCATCGGGAGCAGGGTGAAATGAATTGTGTGTATACAGGCGGGTCAGTGGGTAGCAGAGTATACAGGGGGCTCTGTGGGTAGCAGAGTATACAGGCGGCTCTGTGGGTAGCAGAGTATACAGGCGTGTGTGGTGGTGTTGGCAGAGTATATAGGTGTCTGTGGTGGCATAGTATACAGGCATCTGTGTGGTGGCAGAGTATACAGGTGTCTGTGGTGGTGGCGGCAGAGTATACAGGCGTGTGTGGTGGTGGGGGCAGAGTATACAGGCGTGTGTGGTGGTGGGGGCAGAGTATACAGGCATCTGTGGTGGTGGCGGCAGAGTATAGAGGTGTCTGTGCTGGTGGCGGCAGAGTATACAGGCTTCTGTGCTGGTGGCGGCAGAGTATACAGGCGTCTGTGCTGGTGGCGGCAGAGTATACAGGCGTCTGTGCTGGTGGCGGCAGAGTATACAGGCGTCTGTGCTGGTGGCGGCAGAGTATACAGGCGTCTGTGCTGGTGGCGGCAGAGTATACAGGCGTCTGTGCTGGTGGCGGCAGAGTATACAGGCGTCTGTGCTGGTGGCGGCAGAGTATAGAGGCATCTGTGGTGGTGGCGGCAGAGTGTACAGGCGTGTGTGGTGGCGGCAGAGTGTACAGGCGTGTGTGGTGGTGGCAGAGTATACAGGCGTGTGTGGTGGTGGCAGAGTGTACAGGCGTGTGTGGTGGCGGCAGAGTGTACAGGCATGTGTGGTGGCGGCAGAGTATACAGGCGTCTGTGCTGGTGGCGGCAGAGTATACAGGCGTGTGTGGTGGTGGCAGAGTGTACAGGCGTGTGTGGTGGCGGCAGAGTGTAGAGGCATGTGTGGTGGCGGCAGAGTATACAGGCGTCTGTGCTGGTGGCGGCAGAGTATACAGGCGTCTGTGCTGGTGGCGGCAGAGTATAGAGGCATCTGTGGTGGTGGCGGCAGAGTGTACAGGCGTGTGTGGTGGCGGCAGAGTGTACAGGCGTGTGTGGTGGCGGCAGAGTGTACAGGCGTGTGTGGTGGTGGCAGAGTGTACAGGCGTGTGTGGTGGTGGCAGAGTGTACAGGCATGTGTGGTGGTGGCAGAGTATACAGGCGTCTGTGCTGGTGGCGGCAGAGTATACAGGCGTCTGTGCTGGTGGCGGCAGAGTATACAGGCGTCTGTGGTGGTGGCGGCAGAGTGTAGAGGCGTGTGTGGTGGCGGCAGAGTGTACAGGCGTGTGTGGTGGCGGCAGAGTGTACAGGCGTGTGTGGTGGTGGCAGAGTGTACAGGCGTGTGTGGTGGTGGCAGAGTATACAGGCGTCTGTGCTGGTGGCGGCAGAGTATACAGGCGTCTGTGCTGGTGGCGGCAGAGTATACAGGCGGGTGTGGTGGTGGCGGCAGAGTATACAGGCGTCTGTGGTGGTGGGCAGAGTATACAGGCGTCTGTGCTGGTGGCGGCAGAGTATACAGGCGGGTGTGGTGGCGGCAGAGTATACAGGCATGTGTGGTGGCGGCAGAGTATACAGGCGTCTGTGCTGGTGGCGGCAGAGTATACAGGCGTCTGTGCTGGTGGCGGCAGAGTATACAGGCAGGTGTGGTGGTGGCGGCAGAGTGTACAGGCGTGTGTGGTGGTGGCAGAGTGTACAGGCGTGTGTGGTGGCGGCAGAGTATACAGGCGTGTGTGGTGGTGGCGGCAGAGTATACAGGCGTGTGTGGTGGTGGCGGCAGAGTATACAGGTGTCTGTGGTGGCGGCAGAGTATACAGGCGTGTGTGTGTTGGCAGAGTATACAGGCGTCTGTGTGGTGGCGGCAGAGTATACAGGCGTGTGTGGTGGTGGCGGCAGAGTATACAGGTGTCTGTGGTGGCGGCAGAGTATACAGGCGTGTGTGTGTTGGCAGAGTATACAGGCGTCTGTGTGGTGGCATAGTATACAGGCGTCTGTGTGGTGGCATAGTATACAGGTGTCTGTGTGGTGGGATAGTATACAGGCATCTGTGTGGTGGCAGAATATACAGGTGTCTGTGGTGGTGCTCCTGCAAGGCAGGGGTTAAAAAAAATAAAAAAAAGATTATGCTCACCTCTCCCCGAGCCCCCGGAGTCTCCCGCCGTCTCCCGCTAGGCTCCGGTGGCTGTGCAGGCTCCCGGTGCCTGCAGTGGTCTTCTATCTACTGCACTCAAGGACCTGTGGTGATGTCAGAGTCACGTGACCTGCGATTTGCCTGGAGTAAGCTGGTGTCACGTGACTCTGACATCACCACAGGTCCTTGAGTGCAGTAGATAGAAGACCACTGCAGGCACCGGGAGCCTGCAGAGCCACCGGGAGCCTAGCGGAACACGGCGGAAGACGGCGGGAGACTCCGGGGGCTCGGGGAGAGGTGAGGATTTTTTTTTTTTTTAACTGTAGAGCGGCTGCGGCTCGTGATGACGCTGCGCGTCATCACTCGCAGTCGCGCAAAGGAGTCTGGGATTGGGCTACAGTGCCCAACTCCCGATTATGTAAGTAGATATTTATAAAATAAGTTTTTTGAATAAACAGGTCCCTAGTAAGGGAGAAAATAGTACAATAGAGGAGGTGTCTTGATTGTATGTGTAAGCAAATCAATAAAGCCATATAGACTTAGCGCGTCACTCACCATAAAGTCAAATCACGTTTAAGAACATCACTAATTACCTGCAATTTCTTGAAAGGCACCAACGTTAACAAAGAATGACGTTTGGCTTGTCAGTCAATAAAATTAAATGGGCTGTCTGGGACTTTTTTTTTTCTACTAAGTGCCTAAAAACTAAGGGTACCGTTACATGTCGCAACATTGCATGCAATTTCACTGGCAATTTGCTGGTTACAGTGAAATCATGGTCACATTGTTCCATTTTGTTGCCGTGTACAAATGTAACAATGTGTCCATGATTTCACTGCAACCAGTAAGTTGCAAGTGAAATTGCATGCAATGTTGCGACGTGTAACGGTACCCTAACAGGCAGGTAGTTGCTAACAGAAGCAAATGATTACCTTTTGCACCTGCCGTCATTGACTGCTCATGCCATCAATTCAGCTGCTCCAAGCCAACAGAGCGGGTATTCTTATTGCAGGCTGCTCTGTCGATGGGGAGTGACTGCCATGCTGATTGACAGCCGGCCTCCTAGACAGAGGTGAGCTGTCTGTCAATCAGCACAACACTAGATGTCACACCTTGTCAACACAGCAGAGCAGAGAATAAGCTGTGACTCTCTCAGCGTGACATCAGCAAAAGCCGCATAATCGTTGACAGTCTAGGCTAGAGCATAGCAATCTGAACCTGCTCCAGAAAATGGTGCTTTCATCAGAAGCGCCAACTCCTGGCGCTTGACCTGGCTCTTCCCGATGCCCTCTTGAGGTGGTATTGGGGTGATAGAAGGGGCTAATGACAATTGAGTATTGACAGCTTGTCATTAAGCCCAGATTTATAATGTCATGCCTTCATGAGACCCCCCCATTATCAATCCTGTGAGGAAATCGTTAAAAAAACACAGACACAGAAAAAATCCACTATTTGAAATAAATTACATAGAAAAATCCTTTATTTGAAATAAATCACAGACAACCCTCATTTTCTAATTTATTATTATTCCACACATACCCTTCCAACGATAATTCACAACGATGGTCCCACGAAGCTTACTCAGCTCTGCTACAGCCAGATTCTGCAGAGAGGGAACAAAAGCATCCTCTCCCTGCAGACTCTTCTGACTGCCACAAGGCACAGTGACGCCATTCAATGAGTCACTCGGGGCTCCCCTCAGCAATGAACTCAGGTGACCCGGCTGCCGGCAGCGGGGTCACTAGAATCCATTGCCGCAGGGCCTCAGTGACTCATGCAGATTTCACAGGGAACTCCACGTTCGGGGCCCGTGCCTGAACACTAGATGTTCGGTATGAACCCCGAACTTTACAGTTTGGGTTTGCCCATCCCTAGTGGTAACACAAACCTTTTTTTCTTACTTTTTTACAGGGCTGAGGAGTTGAAATGAAATGGACTGACGTCAACTCATAAAATATATAATAAATTAGGTGCAGTAGTTCAATGCAGTATGTACTGAATGTTATTATTATGTTCTATCTAAATAGCTCGATTATCGTAACATAATAATGATGAACAGCCTGATATTCATATTGTACTGCAATAAATCTATCAATTAAACATGAGCCATGTATGAGGGTGTCAGAGTCGTGGAGTTGTAGGAGTCGAAAGTTTGGCTTACCTACTCCACAGCCCTGTTTTTTTACAAACTTCTGAATTTTTATTGTTACTTAAGGCTATGTCCAGATACATTGGTTTTTGGTGTGACCAGATCTGCAGCAAATCTGCAGCAAATCCTAGGGGTTGCTTTTTTCGTCTGATTTTTTGGCAGGAGGTTTGCTGCGGATATGCTGCGTTTTTTACCGTTTTTTTGCTGTGATTTTGTTTGCTGCGTTTTTACTGCAGATTTTCTATAAAGAATTGACATGCTCATTCTTTAAAAAATGCAGCAAAACTGTAGTGTTCACACTTTCTGCAGACAAAGAAAATCAATGTGTGTGGACAGCTTTTCCCTAAATCACATAGGTTTTGTAGGAAACCAAAAATGCAGGATTAGATTAGCATATATTTACATAAAGCCAAGGCAAAACCTGACCCCAAAAACACAGCAAAATTGTGTGAACAATGCCTAAATAAGAAAAACTCCTTGCAACTATTGGTATAATTCTTCTGTTTTTTTTTTTTTTTAAATCCAAAAAAGTTTTATAAGAGGATATCTGTGCAATGCATGAATAACACTATGATCTCAGCTTTTCCTTCAACTAATCATATACTGTATATTAACTTTTGAATATTAAGCAGTAAAAATAATGTATTGGACAAGGAGGCAATATGACGGTTACTGCATAATTACACCCAAACCCAACATATGAATGGTCACATAGGAGCTGGAGATTCCACCATTAGGGTAAGTGCACACTTACCCGGCGGTTCGGTCGGCGGCTGCTGGCGGGATCCGCCAGGAAGCTCCGGCGCCGTGCACCGGCTTCTTGGCGGGTATGAGCTGCGGGAGCCGGGCGGTATCCGGCGGCTGCCCAGCGGGTTCTCGGCGGCGATTCTGCAGCGGCTGGAAGCAGCACATGATTCTGCTTGCAGCCGCTGCAGAACCGGCCGGTTTTTAGAACATGGTCATTCTTTGCTAACCCGCTGGGAAACCTGCGGGTTAGCAACGGATGACGCTGGGTAACCGCCGGTATGTGCACAGGCTTGGGCGGGTTACATTAGTTTCAATGTTAATCCAAACGTCGGTTTGGATTAACATAAATTTAAATAAAACTAATGTATGCAAAACGGCGGTTTACACAGGTAAACCGCCGAAAACCCGCCCAGTGTGCACATACCCTTACTTTTCTAATTCTCATCCTGTCTCAATGAAGTGGGGCGGACATAGGACTGTTTAATAATTTTTCTGTAATGAAGAATCGGATTTATTGGTCGTTTATACCATAAAAAATACTATAAAAATACAAAACTCAAAAAATAATTGTGAATAGCATTTTTTTTGGCAATTCATTTGACTTGGACATTTTTTCCTGTTTTTCAGTATATTGTGTGGTAAAATGAATGTTGCAATTCAAAGCTGGAACTCGTGCAAAAAACAAACCCCCATATGGCTTTGTGGACGAAAAAAATAAAGGTATTAGCAGAGGGAACTGCAACTGTAAAAACGAAAATTGGCTGCAGAGATCAGGTATATAAATACTTTGACTCTTTAGACAGTTCAAGAAAAAAAATGAGAGATTAGTCAACAACTCCATGTTTGTTCCATATGGACCCTAAAAGTTGAAAGGAATAGTCTTTTTGCCGCTATCTGGAAGCAAGTAAATCATTTTTAACAGACCATAAAATGTTTTCAGGCTCTGTAAAAGTAGGCAGTCCCAGTTCCATGCTACTGGAAACTGTAAGTGGCTTCATTAACAAAGGACACTGCCCTTGTATAGCATCCAGTGACATCAAGGGAAAACAGAAACTTTTTGCCATGTTATCACTCACTTTGCAAATCAGGGAGTATGTGTGCCATCTGATCTGTCAATATTCAAGGTGGCTGTTCTTTCTTGTATTAGTAGGAGTGAGCAGCTAAGCAGTTCCTAATCATTTCTGATCAAACCCTAATGGTACCTTTACACGCCGCCACAACAGGATGGATACCAACGGCAACTTCACGTGCACGAGCACGGCCGAACGGTTACCAACGGGAACCGCACCCTCTATACACGCCGCCACAAGGTGCGCTACGCTACGCTACATCTACAGCTACATACATCGCCGGGTGTCGCAAGTAGCCGTCTGTAGCTCAGCGTACCAGCTTTACACACAGCCACCACAGAGTGATCTGGGAGCAACAAAGGCAGGACGTAAAACAAATAGGCGTGCCACAGACCTGTACGCCGCGCCCAAACCACAACCATTGGCCAACACTACGGAGTTGTGATTGGGCACGACGGAAAGGGCGGATGGCCGAGACGTGCCGTACTAGTGAACGGAGTGTGGCACGGAATAAGCGCTTGTGACATGGCGGAGCCTGGCGAATGCATCCAAAGCGATGGTAATGGGTCACGCTAGAGCGGTGGCCAGTCACATATCCCGTGTGTATTAAAGTAGCGGTCCGGGGCTATGTGTGCGTAGTACAAGTGTTTGCCGTGTCACGCACGATCAGCGCTTGTGACAGCCGCGTGTGCAGATTGAACTGAGGTGCGTTTGTGTGCCACACATTAGCGTCTTACAAAAGACAGTATGTGCCTTTTCTGTCAAAAATCTGTGACAACTGTGGCGAAGTATGTGTATGTATACAGGCTGAATGGGGTTTAATATATGTGCTGACAGATGTGAATGTAGTGGAACAGCTTCCAAGGCACAAAGTCAAAGATCTGTGTGACAGTGTATTAGCAAACACCTGACAAGAATATGTCCTGCATCAATGTGCTGTGTGCAGGGGACCCTCTGCCTACAACAAAATAAAGGATCATGTACGCACAATGGCCACAAACACTGTTGGGCAAAAGACTTTCCGAAAAACATGGCTACCCACACATATTGTGTGCACAATCCCAGCCAATAGGTGGCTATGACATCCCAGGCCCCCACCCAACCCTGCATCACATTGCCCTCCTCCACCAAGTAATCAGGCTCACACAGATGATGTTGGATCCAACAGAAAAAGGTTTAATATATTGCATGAATCTTGACCTTGTCTTGTGCAAACAAAATATACATGAAGTAAAAACATTGTAGAATTCAAGAGCAGGTGACATTAATCAGGCAAATTCAATGGATAAGCAAATCACCACACATTGCAAACTGTGCATGGAAAAAATACTAAAATAACCTAAACTAACTAACTAACTAACTACATAATGAAAACTCATGCACATAATGCAAACAAAGAGAATGGAAAAGGTCAACCAAACATTAAAGGGGTGCAGCTAACCTGCTGTCACCTCCATTGAAAACACAAAAAGCAACTCCCAGAGCCAGCCACATTATATGGCCTGGTCCTGCCAGCTCACTGCACCAGACCCATTGAAGTAGGAGCAGTAAGCTTCTCTACTGTCCCTGGCCTCCTGCCGAGTGCGGCCATGGCTCTGCGGCTGGAGTGGCACAATCACATGGGCCTCATCACGCCAAGACCCTGGACGGAGCTCCCCTGTTGTAGCGTCTGCATTATCTACATAACCTCCTGGCGTGTATGATGCCCTATCCCTACGACGCAGGAAGTTATGTAGCACACAGCAGGCCACCACTACCGCGTCAATAGACTCCGGTTTCATATGTATAGGTGTATGAAAAATCCGGAATCTATTGGCCATTATCCCAAACGCATTTTCAACTACTCGGCGGGCCCGGGATAGCCGGTAGTTGAAAATGCGTCTCGCAGAAGTAAGGGCCCTCTGGGGATATGGCCGCAGTAGGTGTTCCTGAAGTGGGAAAGCTTCATCCGCCACAAACGCAAAGTTGAGATGTTCGGTCGTGTGCTCATTTGAGGGTAAGTTTAGCCCACCATTCCTAGTAGTGTTGCCAAGGAGCTTAGGGCAAACACACCCCCATCTGAGTTGCGACCGGGCATTCCAACATCCACGTAGAGGAACTCATAGTTGGCATCTACTACAGCCATGAGGATTATACTACAATACCCTTTGTAATTGTAATACAAAGAGCCAGAGTGGGCAGGTTTGGTAATCCTCACGTGCTTACCATCCAATGCCCCGCCACAGTTGGGGAAGTTCCACCGGGTTTCAAACCCTTGGGCCACTTCCAGCCATTCTGCAGCGGTTAATGGCATTTTCATGTAGGCTGGCTGCAGAGCTCTCCAGATGGCCCAACACGTTTCAGGGATCAGGCGGCTCAGCAGGGGCAGGGAGACACGTGACACGTATGTGAGGGATGTCATGGACTGCCCTGTAGCCAGGAACCGCAAAGTGATCGCCAACCGCTCAGCAGCTGATACTGATGGGCGATTATAGTGTCCTGACGCGCTATCATTGGCCCTACACGCTCCAATAGGAAGGTGAAACAGTCCTCGGGCATACGGAGATAGTTTCGGTAATCATCAGGACAGTTAAGCTCCAGCTCCCGCAACAGCTGCATGTGGCCCCGGGTTTCCCGCCTCAGAAGCCAATCACGGGTCCACATCCGCCGCTGTCTGCGCCTCATCAACCTTTCATACCGATCCTGATACCACATTTGCTCTTCCACCAACGCAAGAGCCACGATAACATTGCGGTCATGGATATTCTGCATCCTCAATATCAGCACCTGTAGATGTGAAAGCACAACATGAGTACATAGAACAAAATGTGTGCAAGTCAGCAGGTTCAGCAACCCACACCTCTTTTCCATTACACACTATAGCCAAGAGGATGGGATCTCTTGTGTGGGCCCAAAACACAACCCTGAAGCAAGGACGGCAAACACCCAGTAGTCACCCCAAACAACATGGCACACGGCGATTGAGAGTGGCCTCCTCTACATCAACGTCAATGGGAGCTCCCAAAATTCACACATCTGCACCTAGGTGAGTTAGAAAGGGACATGTGTCACCAATAATGTTGGTCAAACAGGTCCCATAATCCATGACACAGCCCATAATGTCAATTGATTACAGTAAAAATGAGAAGAATAACGAATGTGACGTACCCCGATATGGAAGGTTGAGGAAGGCTACATGAACCAAACCACATTGCACATGACTGCGGATGGTTACCCATGGTGTAATTGGTTTTTGAAGGTGTCATTTTAAATACACATGTATGCCATGTCTGGCGCCCAACACCTCAAAGCCCTGGGTCATCCCATTCCCGTTGAACACAGTCTCCATTGGCCACAACCAGTATGCAGAAATCGATCCAGTCGACATGAGTGACACAGTTCCGTCTACAGTCATGCATCCATTCTCCTGTATGTTGTCTGCAAACAAACACAGCAATGTATCTCAACAAAAGTGTCAAGGCCCACACAAAATGCCGTATCCTAACCCACACACTACACTATATGTCGTCCCCAAAAATACAAACCCCTATATCGGCCGCTACACCAGTCTCCGGCGCTCTCCAAGAACATCAACATATGCACCCCACCCTGCGCCAATTCCATGTGTGTCCACAAAAACTTACCTAATGGGTCTGGCCAGCAAGCGTAATGTTTGGCGGGATGGGCAACTTTTAAAGGGCCGGCAACCTATCACGATTCTGCGATCTCCACCAATTAGCGGAAGGCAAATCCGCACCCAGGTGCCCCTTCAGGATGTGCATTATTGTGTCCGCTGTGATTGGTGTCCCGGACTATAAAGGCAGGTCAATGGCCACTGCTCCGTGTCCAGACGTCGATGTGCATTGAGCTACTAGTGTCCTGTTTGACTTCTGTTGCTCTGACGGTAAGCCTCTTTAGCGGTTTGTAAGAAAATGTAATGAACGCAGCTGGTTCTGGCACAGGCAGCTTAGGCGATGTTTGTATGGCGATGTTTGAAGCGGCATGCAAATATTGAACACGTAATATTAAATATGTGAACCTTATTCTGTGTCGCCCAGTAGCCAGGTAGTGCCTCTACTTATATAGTGTAAGTATGTATTGCACCTTCTGCTTTTTGGCAATGGTAAAAGAGCACGCTGTTATTTCTTTGGCTGGTACTTCACATCAACATTTCAGGGGTGGTAGAATTGTGGCGGACATTCCAGGGATGTTGGGTACATGTGTTAAAATGGGACTTCCACGTCTGGAGGAACACCTACATGATCATCTGGGTGCACATTACATGTAGTATGTGCAGTGTTGCCACACACCCAGCCCGCCTTTCTCATATAGTGACCCCTTACCATTGTGGACACTGGCCAGGTACTAGTTAGCACACAACGTGTTAGGTCACATGTTGCCCTCTACAGGTATGTACGCACACACCGTGTCAAGGTGTGTTGCAATAGGTACATTGGGGACAGAAATCATGTTTGAAACATCTGTAGGTGGACACCGATATCCGGGGCTTGATATTGGCAGCATACATGTGTTTGACTTAGTAGCGGTCTGAGATTGAGAAAATGGCACACTCATGGCCAGTTTCACTCCACAAAATAGCTGCATAGATGATCACTGTAGAAAGTTAATGATTATGTGTATGATTGTGGCAAGTTTTGAAATGTCGGTATGCCTTGTGTTGTGACTGTGTTCTTTTTGTTTTAATTTTTCATCGGCAGATGCCGAGGGGTACTGTGGAATTGGAATCCCAGCTTCTCACGGAGTATCAGCGGCACGAATGTTTGTGGCGCAGCTCGCTGCCCGAATATAAAAATCGGGCAGCGAGGGCCGAGGCCTACAGGAGTCTTGTGGCTCTGGCAAATCGCTTGGAGCCAAGGGTAGGCAAGACGTGGGACCAGCCTATGGTGGCACTTAAGATCAAGAACATGAGGTCGGCGTTCATGCGGGCTCACATTCAGTACCAGCGTCGTCGCTCAGGGGCTGGAGCAGAGGAGGTACCATCACCTACCCTATGGTACTATCCCCTCTTCACCTTCATCCTGGGCGAGGTTCGCCCGCATCGAACGACCACCAACTGCCCCGTTGCTGCGTCCCATGTAGGCCCGGCTGCATCACCACCTGCGCCACAGGAGGTGGGTAATTGTGTGACAGTGGTGGGCCACAATGTTTCCTTCACATGTGTGTTTCGATAAATCCTTCACACCAAATGTGTTGCCATATTTACCTCCTTGCTGCGGCACACCTTGGTGTGTCAATCTATCTGCCCTCCTTCCCTGACTTACCAGACTTTTCTATTCTATGCCTCCAGCCGTATTGCAATGTTGCTTCTTCCACAACATCTTGGTATGTTTAGGTTAGTTATTTAAGGGTTTCAAGATAGCAGGTGGTTTGTTCTCAAACAGCCACATAGTACCATGTAGTAAATGGTGCTGTCTCACATGTGTGTTGGCTTTGTTGCCAGTGGGTTAAAGGTAATTGAGTGAGGGGTGGATTCTCACCATAAAGGAGTCCTAATGGGAAGGTGCCCAATATGTGTCATTGGCCAGCACAGCCCCCAGTATCAAGGTGTTGTGGTGACATGTCCTAATATTGGATTACGGCTACGTGACAAACAACTAATTATGTATTTAGCTGAGCTCCTGGAATGGTCGAGGTGAGTGTACAGGAGAACCACTGGTGTTGGGGTCTTGAACCTTATTTGCTTTACTGTGTTATTCCTCATTTTCCATTCTGGTAGTTGGGCTTGCTGTGTGTGGGAGTGGTATATAGAGTCCTGTTGTGAATGTATACAGTTGATATTGCCTCCACTAATGGTTTTTTTGATTTTATTTTTTCCCCACCCACAGGCCCCAGAAGAGGACGGCTCCATTGCCGAGGATTCTGTTGCTGATGATGCTCAGCCCATGACATCTGGGGCTGAGCAGGAGGGCGCGGCGAGTGATGTGGGTCCAGGCCCAGGTCCCAGCTCCGGGATCCGTCGCCGCCGACGTCCTGCACCACCTGAGACGGAGCTGGCGACCTGGGCCCGACGCGTGTTGTTGGATGAACAACGGACCCACATTGACCCCGACGCCCTCTGCATGAGCAACAGAATGCGAGGGATGGAGCCGCTCCAGAAGAAGATCCTTCTGAGGGTGTTCCACAATGCCGCTGATGCTGCCGAGGATGGGGCCCTTCAATGGGGCTGCCACGTCCCCTCCCCCATGCAACACACCTTGTGGCCCCTTTCACCAGCTGCCCCATCTCGGCCCGTGAGAAGACCGGCCCCGCCACAGTCACCCCATCCCCCCTCAACACATCGTCGTTCAACCAGACGTTCTGGGGCAGGTCGGGGCTGCCCTCAGAGGAGGGGGGATGCGGCATTGTCAGAGCCGACAGAAGAGGAGTAATTTGGACACTAGTAGCCAATGCACAGAATTGGCAGTCTGGACTTTATAATTTCACGATTTTGGTTTTATATGTATATTTTGTTTATTGATTTTTGGCCAAAATTAGTGGTTTTTTTTAAATTTTTTTCCCACTTACATTATATTATTTGTAATTTATTTTTAATTCCAGGCTGGAATAAATTTTATTTATTAACACAATTGTGTATTCATTTCAGAATAAGGATTGTGTGGGTTTTTGGGGGTGAATGGAATTGTGGCCAATAATAGGTTTCCCCAAGCAACACAATATGGGCCAGTGCTCGCTCAGCAGGATCACCATCGGTTCATTTGGAATGTCTTAGCACATTCACAAAGGGATGTTGTGATGTGCCTCACATAGTTAGGTTATGGTGAGTTTTGGTCACCAAATATTAGTAAGGTCACATGAAGGAGCGTATAACAAAGTTAGAATAGCATTTTATTGGAAACATACATGTGTCACAGACATTTGCCATCATACAAGGAAGGCTTAGGCCAGATGGGGCTAGCCAGTCCACACTTGTGATGGTCCCAATGTGGGACAGTATAGGGATTGTAGGCCAGATGGGGCTAGCCGGTCCACACTAGTGATGGTCCCAATGTGGGACAGTATAGGGATTGTAGGCCAGATGGGGCTAGCCGGTCCACACTAGTGATGGTCCCAATGTGGGACAGTATAGGGATTGTAGGCCAGATGGGGCTAGCCAGTCCACACTTGTGATGGTCCCAATGTGGGACACTATAAGAAAAGAGCCCAACGGGGGCAAAAAAAAAAAAAAACACAATATTTTCACTTTTGCAAGGCAACAAGCCAACGTGTGAAAATTTTAGGGTCCAACAAGGACAACTGTTTGTGGGGCCATGTTTGGCCAGGATACAATGCATCCCTCAAATTCATGGGTGTGAACCATGGTGTGGGTGTAGGTCCGCCAGCATTTGAGCCAGGCGGCCAAGGTCCTGCAGGCCACGCTGTAGAGCCGTGGTCAAACGGGCCACAAATGCCTGATGGGCCTGGATGAATTCCTCCATGGTAGGGGCACCTGTATTGGGAGTAAACACAAACTTTAGTACAGACTCGTCACTGCTGATGGTTAGTCATGACTGGCCGCAACCATCCACTTACCCTGTTCCTCCAAATCCAGTTCACCATCAGACGGGGAGGGAGATGGGGTCAAGCTCCATCCATATGAGCCCGCACGTTCACCATCTGGAAAAAGGGAGAACCAACATGGTTTACTTTGTTTACATAAATTGTTTGGCCCCAGATGAAATTGAAGCAACAGTGTGCAGGGTGTGTGTGGCAACATAACACACTTACCACCATAGTCACTGTGTGGGGACATGGTCACCCCAGGACTCGCCACTGAGCTGGAGACAGTGGGAGGTGGTGTTACTCCCGGGCTGGGGCTCCGTGGCCACATTATGTGGTTCAGGGGTAACAGTGGTCTTGGGCTACGGGGCAAAGACTCCTCTGGGCCGCCAGGTACTTGCTGCTCCTCGCCCTCCTGTGGGGAGTTGATGTGTTCCTCCAGCAGCCAGGCAGATGGGGACAGCTGGTCACACTCCAGCGGGCTGCCAGGTGCGGACTGGTCCTCCACGTCCTCTGTCCCGGTGGTTGACGGGACGTCTGGCTCCTGAGGCCCGGGGGAAGGTGTTGCCCCTGGGGACAAGGGTGCCACTTGAGGCTGATGTGGTGGGGTTCTTGATGGGCCACCTGTGGGTGGGCATGGGGCCCTTCTTCTGATGAGGATTCAGCATCTAGTTTGAAATTTGAACATAAAAGACGTAATAAGATCATGCCTACACATTGTTGTCCTACAAAGAGCTTGTGTGGGTATTTATTTGACGGCTATGGCTGGGGTCACACACACACAGATATGTGGCCAGATGTTGTTGACAGATCTCTGGTTGCAGTGAAAGCATGGACACATTGTTCCATTTTGAGGCTGTCTCCAAATGTCAACATGTGACCATGATTTGACTGCAAACAGAGATGTGCAAACAATATGTGGGCAGATATCAGTATGTGTGACCCCAGCCTTACTTAGCATCAACCAGGTGATGCTGGATGCATACACTCATGTTGTATGCATGTACTGTGCGTGTGAGCCATTTTTAGGGCTGACTGGATGAGCACAACACTGTGAAGATGTGTTTGATTGTGTAGGCCACACTGTCCCTTGTCATATGTTTCCATCATTTTTTGTGTATTGTGGGACATGCACATGTGGCGGTGTGTGTTTTGGGGCAACAATTACTCACCACGCAGCCTGCCAATCCTGGCACGGATGTCCAGTATGCGACCTGGGCATTTGTGCTTCAAGTCAGCGATCTTTTTTTGGATCGCTTTGACTGTCCTCTGTACCCCCAGTTTGCAGAGCAGGGCCCGCTGGATCCGCCGCACGGTGCACCGATTGCGCAGCCTGGGGTGGCGGTGGTGATGGTGGCCCCAATAGTCCCGACGGTCACAATGATCAATGAGGATGATCAGCTCCGCCATCCCCCATGTTGCGGCGCGGTGCACGGCTGCCATGACTGCTATGGTGTGTGCAGAGGCGGGGCTGGCACCTTGCAGGCAGAGTGAAAATGAAACCAACGTCATGACGTCATTACGACCGCTGTGGGGGTGACGCACCTTTATAAGTAGGCCAACACGCAGACTCGGCCGACACACTTATGCGGCCCCTACTGCAGCAGACCCACAGTGCAGTCCGTACAACACGGCTCTGATCTGTCTACTGGGTAATCTCCTCCGCTGTGGTATGGGATTGTGTGCATCTGTGTGCGCGCTGCGCGCACTGCCAGACCCGGAACACTTCTACGGCAGCTGCTGTGCAATAAGCCAGAGCGGTACGTAACACACACTTGTGCGCTGTGTCCCGCATTATTCGTTTTTCATGTTGATATGATGTGCACACTGTATGTAGATCATGGGCCATTTATGATTTTACGTTCAAGTGTGTGTCCGCGTAATTGTACTACTATCTGATCGTGCATACGGCGCGTATGTGTAGTGCTGAAGGGACAGCTCATCCAAGATGGAGGGCTGTGAGGCAAGGGCCAATCGTAACGCAGCATCTTCCACCAATGATCGCTGAAGGGGCGCGGTATCACGCAGCATGGGTGACGCCTTAGCCACATTGCAGCAACATCGCCGGGTGTCCAGAGTTCCCTTCTGTAGCTTCTTTACACGCCGATACAGCTCGCTACAATCGGCGATGTTGCCATATGTTTATGGGCAGTGCACGGATACAGAGGTATCTGTAGCCGGCTGTGTCGTCCCGTCTTCAGACGCCGCTACTACGGGCGATATTGGCTCGACAAGCTACATTTGTAGCCTGTAGCGGGTTGTATCCATCCTGTTGTGGCGGCGTGTAAAGGTACCATAATGGCCCCTTTACACGCAGCTACAGGTGACAGGTTTTCCACAGGTAACTTACTGGTTGCAGTGAAATCATGGAGACATAGTTCCATTTGTACACAGCACCAAGATAGAACCTTGTCTCCATGATTTCACTGCAGCCAGTAAGTTACCTGTGGAAAACCTGTCACCTGTAGCTGCGTGTAAAGGGGCCATAAGGGCCACTTTACACACCCCAACTTATCTGTCCAACTTCTGAACAACTTACTGGTTGCAGTGAAATCATGGACACATTGCTCCATTTTGTGGCTGTGTACAACTGGAGCAATGTGTCCATGATTTCACTGCAACCAGTAAGTTGTTCAGAAGATGGACACAGAAGTTGGTGTGTGTAAAGTGGCCTTAAATCTAATCATGATCGCTGTTAACTCAGAGACAGAAATCTATATGACATCTGTACCTTAGGCAACCTGCCAGGAATTTTGCACTGTCCAAACAAGGGCAGAAAGAATCATACAATGCCTCAATTATTGATGAAGCATCTTGGAAGACTAGCTGGATGCAGATACATGATGGCACATCTCCACCCAGCTAGAGTGACAGTATTTTCCCTATGTGTGTATGTATGAAAAGGTCTCGATTGGTGTAAGAGACCAGTAGATGAGACCGGGGAATGGTCTCAGACTAATCATCTGTTACACAATGTCTTTTCAAGGTATGGTTTCTTCAAAATGCCACAAATGTCTGATTCATATTGCCTGTGGTTTATCTTCTGTGGTGAATCTACTGTTAGGTTCCCTTTAAGGGTGCGCACACAGCAGCTGCAGCCACTGACAGGTCAGGACCGCGGTGCCGCGGTCCTGACCTATCAGCAGCGGGAGCTGCGTGCAGCTGCTCACCAGACCGGAGGGCAAATTAGCCCTCCAATTCTGTGTGCTGATCCAGTCCGCGGCTGTCAGGATCATCCCGGACAGCCCCGGACCGGATCACGCCGCAGTGTGAAGCCGCCCTAAGATGACCATGCTGATTGGTCTAAAATTGAACAAAGCAACATTTTTTAAACAAAACAACTTTTATCATATAAAATTTGACAACAAATAATCGTTTTAGCCAACCACTAACAAATTTAGAAATCGGCTCATATCCATCATGTTGTGTCACTGGGCATGTATGGACAGTTTTTGCAGCCAATATAGACTTAATTTAGTATGATGGTGTATGTTGTAAAGGTTGTGTAAAGAAATGTTCACGTACATGAACACATAAATATCATGTATGATGTCACATCCTGCACTTTTATTTTTTGGAGGAGTTGTGTATCTCAGGCTCTGCTTAGTGATGACTTTTAGCTACAAATCTGAATTAGTCTGAATTTTTTTTTTACGAAATATCATGCCTTTATACAAATTGCAAGACTACACTCAAAAAACATAAAGTACAGATAAATACATATCTGAAACTTATAATCGTATGTATAGTATATAAATGGTATACATCCTATTTAAAATAAAGTATTGATAGCAGATATACATTTCTATTTTCTAGTCTCATGAGACTATCCTGCACTTCAATAACTTACCTTACATTCACAGCCCATCTCATATCTCTGATTAAGACTTTTCTTCTGGGTTTGAGTGAGAGATTCCCAGGGCACAATGAAGTCACACAGCGTGATATGCATTTTTCCATTCCCCTCTGCCTTACCTGAAAAACAAGAAACATTGACTTTGCTTAAAGGGGCTATCCTAGCATGTAATAGTTTGTTGTAAGCCCTAGTACATGTAAAACTTGTATGCCTCCTTCATTGTTTTTCATGTTTTTTGCCCCGTTCTCCCATTCTTCATCATCATCATCATCATCATCATCAATGCTTTGATTATGATGGATTGGTCCTGCATTGCTAAGCAGCTAACTGTCAATTTAGACTGGGAAACTACATTTTCCAGGAGCCCTTTGCTTATCCTTCCTACTCCCAAGTCATCCTATTCCTCTCTTGTGTTCTTTAGATGCTAAACACAGCACAGTAGTGTCAATAGTCTTCAATGCCACAAATGTTATTGGGACCCATATTCCTTCCTTTCACTCATATAGGATGCATATAAACTTATAAAAATTAAAGTGACAAACTAAAAATATCAAAAACTTTCTTGATTTAAAAATAAAATATAATTAAAAACAAAAGCTATAGGTAATACAGAAGAAATCATGTGTCACTGACATTTATAAAAACACTAGTAAAAAGGCCCGATGCAATTGCATCGGGAGCGCGGTGAAATGAATTGTGTGTATACAGGCGGGTGAGTGGCTAGCAGAGTATATATGGGGCTCTGTGGGTAGCAGACTATACAGGCGGGTCTGTGGGTAGCAGAGTATACAGACTGCTCTGAGGGTAGCAGATTATACAGGCGGCTCTCTGGGTAGAAAAGTATACAGGCGGCTCTGTGGGTAGCAGAGTATACAGGCGGGTTTGTGGTTAGCAGATTATACAGGCGGCTCTGTGTGTAGCAGAGTATAGAGAAGGCTCTGTGGGTAGCAGAGTATAGAGGCGGCTGTGTGGGTAGCAGAATATAGAAACGGCTCTGTGGGTAGCAGAGAATACAGGCGGGTCTGTGGGTAGGAGAGTATACAGGCGGCTCTGTGGGTAGCAGAGTATAGAGGCGGCTCTGTGGGTAGCAGAGTATAGAGGCAGCTCTGTGGGTAGCAGAGTATAGAGGCGGCTCTGTGGGTAGCAGAGTATAGAGGGGGCTCTGTGGATAGCAGAGTATGATGTGGCGGGAGGCTGGAGGAGTGAGGGGAGCAGAGGCTGGAGGGGTGAGGAGAGCAGAGGCTGGAGTGGTGAGGAGAGGTCCAGATGGAGGGGTGAGGAGAGGTCTGGCTGGAGGGGTGAGGAGAGATGCGGCTGGAGGGGTGACATCACCGCTCGGCGGCAGGACGTGGCTGCGTGCTGGGGCTGATCGCAGCCCCAGTCACACGGCATTGTCCTCTGCGGCGGGTTGGGTGATGCAGAGAGGGATCAGTTCTTGCCCTCAGGTCACACATGTGAGCTGAGCGGAAGGAGCGGATTGGGCGGTGTGTGGTAAAGACAGGACGGTCATCCGATTGGTCTAGGACGCCAAGTCCTGGGCAATGGGATGGGCGTCCTGTGTGTACAACACAGCGCCCAATCCGCTTGCAGGGGCAGGCAATGGGAGTGAGCGGGGCGTGTCAGGCTTTGCAGGCTGACACGGTCCGCTCACTCCCATTGGCTGTTGCCGGCCACAGGACGACGTCCCTGGCTCCCGGCACCCGGCCACAGCCCGCAGACCGCTACTCCACCAGCATGGCGACATTGAGAGCCCAGCGGTGAGAGAGTGGCGAGGGGCGGAAGGCTCCGGCGGCATCCGGGCAGCATGGACCTCGCGGAGGGCGCGAGGGCGGTGGCGATGGTGCGGGGCCGACGGTTGGCAGGATGGCAGCGGTGTCAGGTAGTGCAGCTGAGGATGGAGGAGGGTGAGAGGCTGGAGGAGGCTGTGAGGATGGGGAGGCTGTGAGGCTGGAGGAGGGTGTGAGGCTGGAGGAGGGTGTGAGGCTGGAGGAGGATGTGAGGCTGGAGGAGGCTGTGAGGATGGGGAAGCTGTGAGGCTGGAGGAGGCTGTGAGGCTGTAGGAGGCTGTGAGGATGGGGAGGCTGTGAGGCTGGAGGAGGCTGTGAGGCTGGAGGAGGCTGTGAGGATGGGGAGGCTGTGAGGCTGGAGGAGGCTGTGAGGCGGCTGTTAGGATGGGGAGGCTATGAGGCTGGAGGAGGATGTGAGGCTGGAGGAGACTGTGAGGCTGGAGGAGGCAGTGAGGATGGGGAGGCTGTGAGGCTGGAGGAGGCTGTGAGGATGGGGAGGCTGTGAGGCTGGAGGAGGCTGTGAGGCTGTGAGGCTGGAGGAGGATGTGAGGCTGGAGGAGGCTGTGAGGCTGGAGGAGGCTGTGAGGATGGGGAGGCTGTGAGGCTGGAGGAGGCTGTGAGGCGGCTGTTAGGATGGGGAGGCTATGAGGCTGGAGGAGGATGTGAGGCTGGAGGAGACTGTGAGGCTGGAGGAGGCAGTGAGGATGGGGAGGCTGAGGCTGGAGGGCTGTGAGGATGGGGAGGCTGTGAGGCTGGAGGAGGCTGTGAGGCTGTGAGGCTGGAGGAGGATGTGAGGCTGGAGGAGGCTGTGAGGCTGGAGGAGGCTGTGAGGATGGGGAGGCTGTGAGGCTGGAGGAGGCTGTGAGGCTGGAGGAGGCTGTGAGGCTGGAGGAGGATGTGAGGCTGGAGGAGGATGTGAGGCTGGAGGAGGCTGTGAGGCTGGAGGAGGCTGTGAGGATGGGGAGGCTGTGAGGCTGGAGGAGGCTGTGAGGCTGGAGGAGGCTGTGAGGATGGGGAGGCTGTGAGGCTGGAGGAGGCTGTGAGGATGGGGAGGCTGTGAGGATGGGGAGGCTGTGAGGCAGGAGGAGGCTGTGAGGCTGGAGGAGGCTGTGAGGCTGGAGGAGGATGTGAGGGTGGAGGAGGCTGTGAGGATGGGGAGGCTGTGAGGCTGGAGGAGGCTGTGAGGCTGTAGGAGGCTGTGAGGATGGGGAGGCTGTGAGGCTGGAGGAGGCTGTGAGGATGGGGAGGCTGTGAGGCTGGAGGAGGCTGTGAGGCTGGATGAGGATGTGAGGCTGGAGGAGACTGTGAGGCTGGAGGAGGCTGTGAGGATGGGGAGGCTGTGAGGCTGGATGAGGATGTGAGGCTGGAGGAGACTGTGAGGCTGGAGGAGGCTGTGAGGATGGGGAGGCTGTGAGGCTGGAGGAGGGTGTGAGGCTGGAGGAGGGTGTGAGGCTGGAGGAGGCTGTGAGGATGGGGAGGCTGTGAGGCTGGAGGAGGCTGTGAGGCTGGAGGAGGCTGTGAGGATGGGGAGGCTGTGAGGCTGGAGGAGGGTGTGAGGCTGTAGGAGGCTGTGAGGATGGGAGGGTGTGAGGCTGGAGAAGGCTGTAGAAGGCTGTGAGGATGGGGAGTCTGTGAGGCTGGAGGAGACTGTGAGGCTGGAGGAGACTGAGGCTGGAGGAGGCAGTGAGGATGGGGAGGCTGTGAGGCTGGAGGAGACATTTACTGTACTGAGCATGCTCAGTACAGTAAAAGGTCTCCAAACAGGAAGGCAGGGGTTAAAAAAAAAAAAAAAAGTTAATGCTCACCTCTCCCCGAGCCCCCGCCGTCTCCTGCCGTCTTCCTCCAAGCTTCCGGTGGCTGCCGCAGGCTCCCAGTGTCTGCAGAGCTGTTCTAGTGCAGTTCAGGACCTGCGGTGATGTCACAGTCACGTGACACCAGGTTACCATGGAGTAACCTGGTGTCACGTGACTGTGACATCACCACAGGTCCTTGACTGCAGTAGAAGAGCTCTGCAGACACTCGGAGCCTGCGGCAGCCACCGGAAGCTTGGAGGAAGACGGC
Source organism: Allobates femoralis (assembly GCA_033576535.1). Lineage (NCBI taxonomy): Eukaryota > Metazoa > Chordata > Amphibia > Anura > Aromobatidae > Allobates > Allobates femoralis. The sequence continues at coordinate 282,275,853 of JARQOC010000006.1, forward strand.
AGGAGACGGCGGGGGCTCGGGGAGAGGTGAGCATTAACTTTTTTTTTTTTTACAGTAGTGCGGGTCTGCGGCTCGTGATGACGCTGCGCGTCATCACTCGCAGTCCCGCAAAGCATGTTGGGATTCGGCTACAGTGCCCGAATTCCCAACTGCGGATTATATAAGTAGATATAAAATAAACACAACGGAGCGGTAACTATGAAGACACAGATAATAAATCTGTACACTGCAATCAGCAATCTACTGTGCCTCTTCAAATAATGACATGCTGAATATATACAGTGCCTACAAGTAGTATTCAACCCCCTGCAGATTTAGGTGGTTTGATAAGATGCAAATAAGTTAGAGCCTTCAAACTGCAAACGAGAGTAGGATTTATTAACAGAAGCATAAATCTTACAAACCAAAAAGTTATGTTGCTCAGTTGAATTTTAATAAATTTTAAACATAAAAGTGTGGGTTAATTATTATTCAACCCCTAGGTTTAATATTTTGTGGAATAACCCTTGTTTGCAATTACAGCTAATAATCGTCTTTTATAAGACCTGATCAGGCCGGCACAGGTCTCTGGAGTTATCTTGGCCCACTCCTCCATGCAGATCTTCTCCAAGTTATCTAGGTTCCTTGGGTGTCTCATGTGGACTTTAATCTTGAGCTCCTTCCACAAGTTTTCAATTGGGTTAAGGTCAGGAGACTGACTAGGCCACTCCATCACCTTGATTTTTTCCCTCTTGAACCAGGCCTTGGTTTTCTTGGCTGTGTGCTTTGGGTCGTTGTCTTGTTGGAAGATGAAATTACGACCCATCTTAAGATCCTTGATGGAGGAGCGGAGGTTCTTGGCCAAAATCTCCAGGTAGGCCGTGCTATCCACCTTCCCATGGATGCGGACCAGAGGGCCAGGCCCCTTGGCTGAGAAACAGCCCCACAGCATGATGCTGCCACCACCATGCTTGACTGTAGGGATGGTATTCTTGGGGTCGTATGCAGTGCCATCCAGTCTCCAAACGTCACGTGTGTGGTTGGCACCAAACATCTCGATCTTGGTCTCATCAGACCATAGAACCTTGAACCAGTCTGTCTCAGAGCCCTCCAAGTGATCATGACCAAACTGTAGACGAGCCTTGACATGACGCTTTGAAAGTAAAGGTACTTTACGGGCTCGTCTGGAACGGAGACCATTGCGGTGGAGTACGTTACTTATGGTATTGACTGAAACCAATGTCCCCACTGCCATGAGATCTTCCCGGAGCCCCTTCCTTGTTGTCCTTGGGTTAGCCTTGACTCTTCGGACAAGCCTGGCCTTGGCACGGGAGGAAACTTTCAAAGGCTGTCCAGGCCGTGGAAGGCTAACAGTAGTTCTATAAGCCTTCCACTTCCGGATGATGCTCCCAACAGTGGAGACAGGTAGGCCCAACTCCTTGGAGAGGGTTTTGTACCCCTTGCCAGCCTTGTGACCCTCCACGATCTTGTCTCTGATGGCCTTGGAATGCTCCTTTGTCTTTCCCATGTTGACCATGTATGAGTGCTGTTCACAAGTTTGGGGAGGGTCTTAAATAGTCAGAAAAGGCTGGCAAAAGAGATAATTAATCCACACATGTGAAGCTCATTGTTCTTTGTGCCTGAACTACTTCTTAATACTTTAGGGGGACCAAACAGAATGCTGGTGGTTTGAGGGGTTGAATAATAATTGACCCACACTTTTATATTTAAAATTTATTAAAATTCAACTGAGCAACATAACTTTTTGGTTTGTAAGATTTATGCTTCTGTTAATAAATCCTACTCTCGTTTGCAGTTTGAAGGCTCTAACTTATTTGCATCTTATCAAACCACCCAAATCTGCAGGGGGTTGAATACTACTTGTAGGCACTGTATATATATAAAATATATATATAATATATATATATATATAAAACGCTGCGGAATATGTTGGCGCTATACAAATAAAGTTTTATTATTATTATTATATCACAGGTGTTGAATAAAGACAGTATTAGTATTTGCTGATCCAAGAATGTAGTACTTAAAGGGAACCTGACCCCTAAAAATCATCCCCCAGCCTATGTGTGATAAGCTGCCGTAAAGCAACCTCGCGCATGCACAATGTGCATAGCGAGGTCCTCTACACCCAAATGGGTGTACTGATGTCTGGATCGACGGATATGACGTGATTAGCGTCATAGCAGCTATACCGCCCATGTAGGAGGACCAGAAGGATCACAATGGCTTAGCATGCCCATCGGGGCATGAATAATTGAAGTACAAGTGGCGATGAGATACCACAGGGAACGCCATGTGTGACTTATCAAGAACTGAGAAGTCGCAGTTCATCAGGTAATAAAAGCAGTTTTATAAACTTTATAAATACCCAATTTTAACACAAATGGATGGCTAGAATACAATACTGATGGTGCAGGGACAGGTATTAATAGGCTGGGGGCTGATTTTTATGGGTCAGGTTCCCTTTAATGCAAAGAAATCAAATACAGACGTGTAAACAGTCGATGGTAAAAAGACTGATTTATTAGTACAGCTCAAAGAATAAGGTACTTGGTGCAAATCTGAAAATGTCAAATCCAAAATGAATACTACATATGAAAAAGAGGTCAGTTGCTGCAAACAATAATTTTTTAAAGTGTACTCTGAGTACCTCCACATTCTATAGATTTTACACCATTTGCATCTCTACATCCCACGTGGCAGGAACATAAATACTATTATTCCTGTAGGTTATTTTAAATATTGAATCCATCACAAGGCTATTTTAAGCTTATATGTCACTATAAATATCAGTGGCACCATTTCATTCATGTTCTGTATTACCTTTGTTTTTAGTGATGTTGTACTTTTAAATTAATAAGGTTTTTGATATTTTAAGGTTAAGTGTCCTTGCTCTTTATAGGTTTATAGATATTTATATGGATATATAAGGAAATTTTTGGCACCTATATCAGCTAATCATATAGGATTTGTGACAGATCAGCAGTCTGTATTTTAAACGTGACTAATTTCCTTTGGGTCATTAAGGGTTAATGTCAGGTTTTCCTTTGCTGGCAAGCTGCTGCCTTTGTTGGTCAGGTGATGCGGTTGGTGACCATTCCCCCTCTCTCTATATAGTTACATGTGTGTTTTCCCTGTGTGTCTTTAGTGTTTAGTGGGGTTGATGAAGAGTTCATCCCATCCATTCCATACCTATGGCCTAGATCAGAGTCAGCCAGGTATCCAGCTCAGCACATAGGTGTGGAACCTATCTAGGGGTGTCCCCCTCCTTGTTCCCTAGATTCAAGGATTTCCTTCCCTGTATCTGTATATGAGGTACCTCCCTATATTTCACATGACACATACATTGAGACTACAGTGCATTTTCTGCTGCACTGTGTTTATGTGCAATTTTTGTAAATTGAGGCAAATTGGTGCTTTTTTCCATGGTCGCAGCAAAAAAACAAACAAACAGAAAGCAAAAACAACATGAGTAGCGATAGCCTTATAATATATGCTAATTGTATATGCTGACCTCTGCTTTTATAGATTAACATTAGGTCTCAGCTTACAATTCATTTATTCTATAGAGAGGGAAAAGTTTGTAAAATTTCTAACTGCTTAGATGCAAGAGTCACTTTTGTCTTCAATACTTAAGGAGGTAAACAACTGGGGTTAGCATTAACTCAGAACCCAAATGTTTCAGCTACCAGCAATGTTGATATGTTAAGAGCTTAGGCTTGCTCCATACACTACCTGGTTTCACTGGTAAAAAAAAGGTTGACACTCGAATGTAAGACCTGTATTTCATAATACTTTTTAAATCGCCATCATGGTGTTGATTTTATCGCAATAATGACCAAGCATACTTCATCCTAGGATTTACCATAACACCATAAACACCAGCAAAGGGCCTGCACCCGCATTCTACCAGGAGCAGGTCCAGTCCCCGGCTGTCAGACATGTGGTGCTGTATGGGAGAGTGCTTGCTCCCAGCAGACCCAGATCAGATCTGCCTTCTAACACAATTGAGATCATATGAATGTACCAGTAACTGTGGAAAAAAATGAGCCATAAAGAAAAAAATAAATATGCTTCGGAGATCTTTTATGATCTCTTGGAGAAAAAATTATGTGCAAAATGTATGTATGTATGTATAAAACATCTGGAAAAAAGTAAAAGACAATAAAGTCTGTAGCCTTTACTATTTCAACAGAACCAATGTCCGCTTTGCAGGATTATTGATGAGCTGTTGCAGCCAATCAGTAGCCGATGATTGGTTGTAGCAACCACATGACATAATGTTCCGGGACCTGCTGGGGATAGCAGCAACACTGACAACCCTGGAATGGCACAGCTGCAGGAGGTGAGCATACACAGTTTTCATTTTTGGGGTGCTCTGAAGAAATAAAGTAAAGATAGTCCATGATTATTGATGATATTTTCCATGAATATGGAAAGTGGTATATGAATACCTGCATATTGGTATGCATTATATATTAGTCATTTCCATGTTTGTCATATATGGATTGTGCAATGTTTCTTCAATTAGAAAAGAAATTGGCCCATAACCCAATGATCTGAAGTAATAATTTCCTGAAATGTTATTGTACACTACTTACTTAATCGCTGGTTAGTCTTTTGTCATGAGCTAATTGAGAAATACCTACTTAGACTACAAACAAACCATCAGTACACAAATAGTTTTCAATTTAGTTTAGACTTCATTTTATCATGCGTTGAGGTGTGCAGACCAGTCCTTTGTTGCCGTCAGACCCATGGCAGTGTTTATTTTGTGTAGTCAACTTATGCGGGATAAGTGCGTAAAACAGTTTAAATCTGGAAAAAACGATATTGTGACACTAAATTGAGTGAATCGTCATGTATTTCTGAAGTGAACCGCAGCCCTATGTCATTCTCATTCAATTGTCTAATGAAGTTTTCAAAAGATGGAACATCCCCCTTCCACAGTATCATCACATCGTCAATATAGCGTCCCCAGAAAAGTATCTGAGGGCCCCACCATGACGACTCCTCCTCCTTCAAAACCATTCTGTCCTCCCACCAGCCCAGGAGCAAATTGGCATAACTGGGGGCACAGGAACTCTCCATAGCTGTGCCCCCACGCTGGTGGTAAAACTTCCCGTCATACTCAAAACAATTGTGAGTCAAGACATAGTCCAGCAAGCTCAGGATGAAGTTGTTATGTTTCATATATTGATTACCTCGGCTTCTCAAGAAGTACTCTACCGCCCTCAGTCCCATGTCATGGGGGATACTGCTATACAATGTCTCAACGTCAATAGAGGACAACCGTACATCACTCACCACCGTTATTCCATCAAGTTTGCCAATCAGATCAGATCTAAGGTGTCACGTATATATGATGGCAAACTCAGAACAAAATTGCAGAGTACCTTATCAAGATATATCCCGCAGTTCTGAGTACTTGAGTTGATTCCAGATACAATGGGACGACCTTTCAAAGGCACTAGGCCCTTGTGTACCTTAGGTAAGGAGTAAAATACCGCCACGGCCGGTAATTTATTGTACATGAAATCGTTTTCCACCGTTAGAAATGAGACCCTCATCAAATGCCTCGGTTAACAACAGCTCAAGTTCACATTGAAATTCCTCAATAGGATCCCTGTCTAATTTGGTGTATGTTGAATGGTTAGTTAATATATTAGTGCACATGGTTTTGTATGTTTTAGGATCCATTAGCTCTAAATTTCCGCCTTTATCGGCTGGTTTTAATATCAAATGGTCATTCTAGAAAGTTTCTCTAAAGCTGATTTCTCTTCTCGAGTGAGGTTAGGGTGATAGAATCACCCTATTTTCTTGCTAGGCGGTTTACAGTTTGTGAATGGTCCCATGCCACCCACCCTTGTGACATCCCTTATGAGATCAAGGAGATCCCAAAGGTGGCCAAATCCTCCTCCTCTATGTCGTATTGCTGGTATTTCTCCTCGTTATTAAGTCTGAAGAATCTCTTCCATTCTAGTTGCCTTGCGAAAAGGTTAAGAATTTTTATCCCAATCAAAATCACTAAAATGGTTTGTAGGGACAAATGATAAGCCTTTGGATAATACTTGTTTTTCGGTATCAGAAAGGGTATAGTCTGTTAAGTTGATGATCCTATTTTTATCTGTTGTTTTGGCCTCACTATCTGCTCCGGGTTTCTGCCTCTCAAGGGTAAGGATCTCTCCCTAAAAAAGTCGGCCCTGTCACATATGAGCCCAGAGTGGTTGGCCCTGATAATGCCGATCCAAACCGTGGAAAGGATCCACCACCATGCTGCCCTCCCATTGAACTTGGATCGCGACCTACGTACCTGTACTCGTCCTGATCCACCCTGTCTTTCCCCC